>VKOC01002864.1:0-10621 GCA_009364415.1 Spea multiplicata | reverse complement strand
ATGTGGCTTCGCCCGGGAGCTCTGCTGACCCCACTCTGTACTAATCCGTTTGTTCGTGCCACTCTAACTGTCTGGAAGTCCCGTTGGGTTGGGGGGGTCCTTTCCTCTTTCCCCTCTCCACTGACGCCAGTCGCAGGCAATTTAGAATTTGCTCCGGGGATGGAGAACGGGTATCTTTCCTCGATGGGCTTGGACCCCAAGGCCCGCATTTCTGACTTCTGGGACAATGGTGCTCCCCGGTCTGCTGAGAGGGTCTTTCCGCCTTCTGGCCCTGGTATACTCCAAACGTATCGCTTTTCACAAATCACGCACTACATCCACACACTTCCTGGTAAACATAACCTCACGAGGGACCTCACGGCTTTTGAGCGGATCCTTCAATTGGATAAGATACCTCGGGGTGGGGTCTCAATCACATACCAGCTTTTGAATGTGGGTACCCCTGCTGCCCCCCCCTCATTTATGGGTGCTTGGGAGGAAGCCCTAGGAGAAGTCCTCACTGACATCCAGTGGGAGAAGGTTTGTGTTTTAACTCACAAAGGTTCTGTAGCCTCAAAATATCAGGAGACGGCATATAAGATTCTCACTATGTGGTACAGGACTCCAGTCTACATTGCTAAGATTAGCCCGGGGAGTGATCCGTCGTGCTGGAGGTGTGGGGAGGAGATCGGTACATTTTTGCATGTTTGGTGGGATTGCGAGAGGATCAGACCCTTTTGGAGGGGCGTGCTGCGTGGAGTGGAGGAGGTGTCAGGTCGTGAAGTGCCATATTCCCCTGGTCTCTGCCTCATCTCCCACACGGGTGAATCTCTGACTTTCATGAAACGTTCTGTTTCTAGACACCTTCTTAATGCTGCCCGTTCCCTGATCCCCCGATACTGGAAACGCACTGAAGCCCCGTCCCTTCGTCAATGGGTTGCTCAAATTGAGGAGATTAGAGAGATGGAGGAATTAATCCACCTGTCCTCTGACAGGATGGAAGCATTTACTAAGGTCTGGGCAAGCTGGTTTTCATTCCTGTCATCCCCGGTTCTGGCTGCGCTCTTGAGGTAATGCAGTTTGGCGGATCCCGTCATAACTCTCTGGTCTCTCCCCTCTTAATATCCTTGACTCCCACTCTCTTCCCCCTTCCTTCTTCATTATTCTCTCTACCCCCTCCCCTTTTTTTTATTTTTTATTTGTGGCCCGGGCGGGTGGCGGATACCACTGGGGACGACGTGTTTCGGTGGCCTGAACCACCGTAACCCCTTGTGAGTATCCATTGTTATGTTCTGTCTGATTTGACTGTTTTCATTTGTCTTCCCCTTCTTGTCCCCCTCATGCTTACGCATGTTCTGAGTTACGATGTGAGATTACTTGACCATGCACCATAGGTTATGCTCTGTGATACTGGAGACATTTACACTCACCTGTCATCCACTATTTTATTTTCTCTCTTTGATTGATACACGAGCCACCCCACGATTGTCAATTTGTTTGACCTCTTCAGTAGCCCCTGCGTGGGTTTCAGCGTGATTTACTCTGCATTGTCCGACGCATGTTTCAGTGGCTCATTCTTAGTTTTGACATTTATGTGTCTCTCATTGTCCGAGTGATCTTTATTGTACTGCCTTGTGTTGTACCCCATATGTGTCAATAAAAACGTTATTTACCTAAAATCTGCAGTCAGAACAACTCTGAATCTGCAGGATGAAACAGACACTACTAAGTCAAACCCCTTACAGGGCCATATTAAAAAGCCAAAAACCTTTCCTGTACAAGACACTTTAATGGCCATTATAACAGAACTGTGGGAAAGCCCCAGACTGGATGCAGCAGTGGACAAAAATTGGTTGCCCCAAAGAAGAGTGCCACCTCACTTTAGGTTCAACACCTTTCAACCTTACAAGAATAAGGTGTTATATGGTCCAGGTAGAGAAGATTATCAGTCCTTTTGGGACAGATCATACAGAATAAAAAGATAGGCAGAGGAAGGGGTAGTCCAAGAAATACCGATTATAAGCAGACCCAAATGGGGAGAGGACTGACACAGTTCTCCATCACATTGGACAGAGATTACTTCAGACCCATGGATTCTATGCATAATCCGCCAGGGTTACACGATGGAATTCAATTGTCGACCTCAAAGTTTCCTCATTTCTCAGCCCCAAAGGTTCCTCAAAAATGTTTTTGTCTGTCCCTAACTAGAAAGTGCGCTTTGATCCTACTATGTTTTTGTGGTACAAAACGATAGCGATATCCCGATCTGCTATTACTTAGCGGATGTCACTCCATGTTCCGGAGAGCTGTTGCCATCCGCACCCTTTCCTTGCCGAGACAGGAACAGACCGCAGCCTTCCATTCATTCACTTTCTTCACCTTCAGAATGATTGCATTTTGACCCCTTGTTCCGGTGGTGCTTTTATTTAACGTTCCTACCGGAAGACCCGGACTTAATAGGAACCCCTTTAATATAACTCGGGTAACGCTATGGTATTATATATTATAGGAAAAAGGAGAAAATCTGTGACACAAACATATTGTTTCTCTGTTGTTTTAAAAAGTAAAAAGAATAAATACTCCGTACAGCGTCTGCTCTATTACAGAAATAAGCTGCCGGAGCATAAATAACCGGCATCTAGAGCAGAGATTGAAATCATTTCTCTGAATGCGCAGAATATTTTGGGGAAAGTATATGTTCCAATACTGAGTGTAATGAGGCCGGGTACAAGTTAAAAAGCTGACAGAAAATGGAACGTATAAAATGTACAATAAAAAAAATATAACAAGTTACCGACTGCCATGAAATCGGCCCTGAGCCCCCTGAACAGAACGGAGTGTCAGCTCTTCATCCTCAGGGAATGACAGATGACTGACTGTCCATTCAACAAAACCACCTGTGCTAAAGTAATCATTACATTTGGCTGCTGCGGTCTTCACGGTGAGAACTGAGGAGATAGCCGGGCCTTTGTGAATTTTCGCTCCCTAAATTGGGAACCATTATTGTTCTTTAAGTTAAAATGGAATGTATAAGTTTCTAGGCGCGTACGACCCGGTCTGCATTTCTGTTCATAAATAACATCGGTTACAGTGAGGAGTATCGTAGAAATATTTGACCTACACCTACACATATATGTATTTGTAAGCTTATTGAAGCAGGATACTTGTCGCTTTTTATGAGTCTAAATTATATATAAAATGTGTGTAATATAAGCATTATAAAATAATCCACTTTCCATTCATTTTTTTCGGGCGCAGATGAAGTTATATACCAAACAAGGCTCTCTGAGGTATCAGACAGACCTAACAATGGTTTCGCCATCACAGTAAATATAGGTTTGGGATTCTATGTTACTGACCATGGTGCTGAATACCACAATTTTGTTAATCTTGATGAAACCACGCGGCATCAAATGGTAACATAGTGAATCATCAGGCAGTCTGCGCACAATGGGGTCCTGAGACAGTATCTCTGACGGAATTCCTTTTTGTATGCCTGGAACATTGGACAAGTACTTTTAATGCCCTGGTTTGGGTCAAGAAGTGTGTCATATATTCAGAAAAATACAGATTTCTAGTTCATAAAGATACAGCAGAAACTCTACTTATATTGTATACAGAGTCTGTGTAATAAGAGACTGCGGCAATTACACCAATATTCACACTTTATCCCGCCGTCGTGTTTAGACAGAACCCCATATTTTGCTTTTAATTTCCATATTAGAAGAAAGCTCCCTGTTCTTCCTGAGTGCGATACTTACTGCCCGCTTTCCTCCTTCATATGATTTTTACATTTCTTCGCTACAAATGGAATTGGGAAGAGCGATTATTTCCATCCATTTAGCTAAATGTGAAAAGTATTTCTCATGTTATGTGATGGCTTCACCCGGTGTTACTTCCAACAGTAATAACATGAAAGAAAGATTCTTTTACATTTCTGTTTTTGTTTTTAATGCTAATATTAGATTTACTTCAGTATGTTTCTATTGTTTGTATTTTTTTTAATGTTGGTATTTGCACCATTTTACCATTTTTTGTATTTGCACCATCTAGTCAATTTTTGTTCCTGCTTTAAAGACTGGATCCTTAATCAGAATTTTTTTTAGATTTAGGGTATCTTTGTGTTCGTCCCGTGCATGTGTAAATTGCCGCAGTCTCTGCCATGTCTTCTGGAAGGCTGTTCCCCTTATCTATCACTCTCTCAGTAAAGTAAACTTCCTTATATAATATCTATGCCTCTGTATCTCTAGATTCAGATGATGATCTCATGTCCTAACGTTTCTCCTCCCGTTCATGTATTTAAATGTTTCTATCACATCTCCTCTCTCTTTCGGATTCAGGAAGCCTATTGCCTGTCCTCTGTATGTTTAAATCCCTTCGCTGTATTACTCCTTACTGTAGGGGACCTCATGAGATAACAAATTCCCGCCATATCAGATTAACCTGCAAGCCCAACAGGTGTGAGGGTTGTGAGGGACTCATCGTATGGAGCAGCGGCATAGAGCTGCACCGCGTGAGCCGTACAAATAAAAATGAGACCTATATTGGCCAACTGAAGTATAACGGATTGCAAGCTTTGAAGACTATCTAGGTCTCTTCTTCAGGCATATTGTACATAGGAATAATAAGCTGAATAAAAGACATAAATCGTCTAAAGAGCTTGCAATCTGTTATACCGCAGTCCCCCAATAAAGGGATCGTCTTTAACAAATTTGCTCTTTCATATGGAACAATCTCAGCTTCTAAACCATTTAAAAGGGTAGCAGGTATTACGTCAGCTGTGATATCTGGTATTGTGTCCTTTCATGTATTGTATGGATATATTCTGTAAATATATATAATGCCACTCTGGCGTTTATTCATTAAGTTGAGGTTCGATGAAACAATAAGTCACTGATTTCATTATGTCATGAAGGGTTGCGTTGGTCCAGCATAATGCGACTTGTATCAGACGCCGGCTCACGCGATGCCGTAGAGCGGAAGGAATCTGCAAATATTGTGAAAGAAATGAGTTGGGATTTTGAGGTTTTTATTGAATATAATTCATCCCATCAGTGAAAAAAGCAGAATGTTTCTATAAGACCCATTGTACAGCACTGCGGAATAGGATGGCGATATATAAAGCGTTAAATACTAATAATAAGACAGTCTGATTTACTTGATGCCTTGCTTTGGCGATCACCATCTCATAGCTGACGGCACATACTCTGTCAGAGTCGCTGATACCCCCTCGGTCTGTTACAGATGCCCCTGGAAGGGTTTTCTGTAAAAGGATTTGAATTTGTTGATTTCAAAGGGGTTTATTAACTAAAGCGAGAGCTGACAGGAGAGTTTGCAGGATATTTGCAGTTTTAACTCCTTGACTTCATCATATGAAGGTCCAACCCAGGTGACCTTCTGCTCTCCATTTTTAACCCCTTCCCTACCAAGATTTTTAGTATCTAAAGACTGTATAGTTTTTGACATGTTTACCATATTTTGGTTTAATTAAAATGACTCTATTCTGTGTTTGATGTACCCGGACCGAAAAGCTTAAATGAGGCAGATTTCTTCAAAGTCTCCTCACCCGCTAAATGATGCATTATACAGGGCCAGCTTAGCCCTTCTACTTGCCAGTGTTGACCCTACATAATGAATATTGCCTCCCGACAACTCTCATCTTAATGATTAAACCCCAAAGATTCTCTGTATCGCTGATACCCGAACAACTCCCAGATCTTTATGTGTGAGGAAATTTGTATAAAATGACAATTACATTGCTTCTGTTTTATGTCTTTAAACTGCACAACTTTATATCCATTTCCTTTTTGTTTTAACTATGTTTTTTACTACTTCAATTCCATTTCCCAACCTTTTCATTGTTACAATTGTTTCCACTTCATGATAATGAATTTTATTACTAGACTAAAGTAAGCAGAATGTCCAGCTTTTGCTAAACTGCAACCCCTATCATTCTCAGCAAAGCCAAAATCCATACACAAAACAAAGAGGGTAATGACTTCACAGCCGTAGATGTAACTTTTTATTTTTTTACACGGAATTGCAACAATAACACAAATAAAATCATTTGAAATGTAAAATAATGTTCTATAGGCCAGTGATATATATCATAGAGGTATAAATAACATAGATTTTACTTTTCAGGGACACAGCTGGATCATTGTCTTAGGGCTCACATCTTATGGTGTTTGAACTCTGCCCTGGGACAGGGTGTTGGGGTCAGATTGGGCATGTAGGAGGTACAATGGGGCAGAGAGAGAATGGGGCACAGAGTTTGGATATGTCTACAACTTCTACTATTTCTACAATCAAACCTGATGCCTGGCGTTTGTTCAGTAGGTTTCTTTGGTCTTACCCATGATTGATTTGTGACGTGCAGGTAGCTATCTCTTCCTTGTCTCTTCCAGGTCTGGTTGGCTTCAGACCTGAGGAACAACAAAAAATTGGCCATTAAGGTTGTCAAGAAGAGAGCCATGTTGGGATCCCTGAGAGAGAGCATTTTTGTGGAACGTAGGGTCCTTGAAATCACAAGTGGAAGTTCCTTCTTGACCCAGGCATACGGCACCTTCCAATCCAAGGTATGGGAATCACGTTCAGATTCTGGCCCATAATTTATTAAAATGCTTTATCACTCGGATTTAAAGTGATTTTATACACCCCTTGCCAAGCAATCGCTAGAGTTTGCCTATAGTGGGGTAGGTTAACTAAATAAAAATGTATAGTGTATCCAGGATAAGAGCTGAACGTTAATTGGTTTTTAATTAATGATAATTAACTTCTTAAACAGGACCACCTCTTCTTTGTGATGGAATACGTGAACGGAGGGGACCTATTTTCCTACCTGGAACAGAGCGGGAAGCTGGATCTCTGCACTCTAACGTAAGGCTTGTTGGGGTTTTGTAGGGAAAACAGTTTTTGTGTGAATGAAGAGAATGAGAGAATGGAATATTTTAGAATGTGCCAGCGGCAGGGTTAACATGTAAAGGAAATAAATGAAGATTAGAGGGGGTTAACCTAGACAGCGTTATCCTGCTAGGAATGTATTCATGTTTAAGGCATTCTATTTGATAAATGTTCTGATCTTTGCAGATTCTTTGCTGCGGAGATAGTATGCGGACTGCAATATCTGCACTCGAGAGGAGTTATTCATCGGTGAGCCAATAGCGTTAACACATTATGGTTTAAACTCTCTGTTCTTTCCCCATCACAACATTAACTTAGTTATTTAAGCTTTAATATTTTATTATTATTATATATCTGTTTATATTTATTCTCTATACAGAGACCTGAAACCCGAAAACATCCTGCTGGACAGCACAGGACATCTGAAGATCGCCGATTTTGGCCTGGCGTTGGAGGGCATTTTCGGCGAAACAAAAGCAAGAGGATATGCTGGAATATTAGGCTACATCGCACCAGAGGTAATTAATACTAAACAGGACCAGCATGTATAACTATTATCACTATTAATACTGAAGCGTTCATCACTATGAAGCTTTTTTAAGTGAATAGATAATGAAACTTTTATTTTTTGTTTTCCGCAGATGCTGAAAGGAAAAAGTTACAACGCTGCGGTGGACTGGTGGTCTTTTGGAGTGATCTTATATCAGATGGCCACAGATGAAGAACCCTTTTATTGTGGCTACAGCAGTGACATGGTGGTCAGATCCAGGGCCGGCCGAAGATTTAACGCCGCCTGGGGCATTTTAAACTTCGCCGACGCCCCCCCCGGTACCTACCTTTCAGCAGTCCTGCAGTGAGTCTCCCTGCTCTGCCACGGTGCCGGCTTGTAATGCCGAGCGCCGGAAATTGACGCCACTTCCGGCGCTCAGCATTACAAGCCGGCACCAAGACCGAACAGGGAGACTCGCCGCAGAGGAGAGAGAGAGAGGGGCGCCGAGCGGGTAAGTGAAAACCACTCTGCGTCCCTCTCTCTCTGGTCAGATCAACACTTCCGGACATACCGTACTATCCCGTACTATCCCGTACAATAATGTTATGTGATAATACGGCGTTATATGTAATCGCTTTATGCAGTCTTTTATTTGGCCAATAGCAAGAGATGGAAAGTTACATACTTTGTTACATAGCTACATCCTTCAACTGAAGATATTGTTCTCTCCCGGGGTAACACAGCTGTATCCATATCATCTATTAATAGTTTATGGAACTCTGCAGAGTTCTATTAAGTTAGTGTAGAACTGCTAAGAATATTCAACAAATAATAGGTGCAAGAAGCCCAAACAAACTTGTATGAATCAAGGCAAAGGCAGGTTTATTATAGACACTCCTTGTTTCTCTTTACAGCTCCTCTGCAAGAAACCAAGCGGTTGGGGGCAACTGGCTACATCCAAGAAGATCCCTTTTTCCAGTCTATTGACTGGGAGAAGCTGAATAGATCCACCCGTTTCACCAGTCACAGTAAGTACATCAACAGAAATGTATACTAGCAAATCACGAGTGTATGTATCATACAATTAGTTCGCTTTATAGCCAAATAAACAGATTGTAAAGAGGGGAATGCAGTAGGACCTTCTTGTTATGGAGATCGGTTATGAATGGTGATATCTGTTGCGTAGATAAACAAGTTTGAAAAACAAGTAATGAGAAGGCTCTGTAGGTTAAGAAATGTGTTTTACATTGTAAAAGTGATTGTAATGTCCTTTACAGTCAGGAGAGGGCAGGCAGAAGGCTAATTACATCTTTATCTTATCTGCTTTGACCTCAATGTTATGTGTCTCTTTTTGTATACTGTTCTTGCCTGTCCACAACCAGGTAGAGCGCAAACGGGATACATTTTTAACCCCTTAAGGAAATGGGCGGTCCCTAAACCCATTGAATTGAACAATGCATTTTGAGCCCGTACATGTATGGGCTTTGTCATTAAGGGGTTAAACTTTTCTTTTAAACTCTGTTGTGTGTGTTGGACACTAGATGGCACTACACTAAAGTGAGTTTTTCATGTTTTCTGCATAGCCATCACTGGACGGCTTTCTACCCATAATAGACGGAAAAGCCATCTCATCGACTGAAGCCTTTCAGGTGTCTTCTGTTCAGGATGCTGAACGGAGCAACAACATCGCTCTGTCCAGCTCTCCCTCCAGAGTACCACTATCTGCTCTTCCCATCACTACAGGAAGAAAACTGCTCTCTCCTGCTCTACAACTTCATGGAGATCAACTCACACTCTCTTCACCTCTCTAACAGTAGTCACCGTCTCCATCAAGAAAATCCTCCTGTCAACCTCCCTAATAATACTTCATGGATCATCGCTGGATGGGCACTTAAACAGGTTTATTTTCTTTACAGATGGTATCCTTTTGGTGCCAAAGTTTCCTCGTCATCATGCATGAGATGATGAAAAAGGAGAGAACTGGTAAGTCCCCTTCCGGAATAGGAGGTCCTGAGGACCCCTATTTTGCATTTATAGAATGACTTCTATTTTGTTTTTAATGGAGGTGGGCGAGGGAATCGCAAGGCATCTTGCAACTCTCTGAGTTAGATTTGTGAGTAGAAAAGTAATTTAACCCCTTAATGACAAAGCCCGTACATGTACGGGCTCAAAATGCATTGTTTTCAATGAGTTTAGGGACCGCCCATTGTCCTTAAGGGTTAAAGTTTCAGACAACTAGCAAATTAGTGGATTTGTGAGTTGCCTGCTTTTTAAAATGTTTTCACTCACACACGCTCACACCTCCTGCATGCAAATTGTGGTTGTTTTTTTTTTCCGAGTGCTAATATGAGTTGGCTTTAATGAATTTGTCATTTTTTCCCAACTCGCAAGCGCTCGTTTATAGTGAATAGGCCTGTTTAAGAACATGTCGGCGAGGGACACTCCATAGAACCTGGCAGTGATGATTTTTTCCCACAGGGCAGGAAATAAAGAATGGAGAAGATTGGAGAGATCTCCGAGGGATTAAGTTTTCCCAGGTATGTATAGCAATAATTGGGATTTAGTCAAACTATATGGCTGCAGCCCTCACTATAGCCAAGTACTCTAGCATGGAGAGTCCTAACCTAGCTGTATTGCTTACCATGTGAGCATTTTTCTCTATTGATATAAGAAATGCATGTTCAACCACAGAGGTGATGGGAACATGTGCTCCCAATACCTGCGCATGCATAAACAGAAAGGTAGGGATTAATGAAGAAAAACATTTGCTTCACTAATCCCTTGAAGAAACATTGTGGGCATGACTGCCCCTTTAATACCCCTGTGTCTCTCCCGAAATTTATACCCCTCTTTGTATACCATTATTAAGTACCTCTGTGGGGGACGGGGTACTTTGGCATAGTGAAAATATATATGGATGTAGTGTGACTAAATCCAGGGTGTTTTAGGCACTGATAAGATTAGCAGTATGTATTACGTGTATATATGCTCATACCTGTTTGTTTTATAAAAGGCAATTTAGTAATGTTATGCTAGTTATGTTAGATCTTCCATATGTTTTATATAAGTGCCATAAATCTTTAAATATACAAAATATATTTATATACTATTTATACATTTTTTAAATATACATGTTTTGTACATATATCTTTTGTACAACTACGTGTTTCTTTGTTAAAATATGACATCTAGACTACTTGATTATATAGAAGTATCAAATAGTGTTAAATATAACAATATATTTATAGA
>VKOC01002860.1:0-21813 GCA_009364415.1 Spea multiplicata | reverse complement strand
TCACGGGCTGCCCCTCAGTCCTGGCCTCCTGATTGGTGGGTGATGTCACCTGACCAGGGCTGACCAATCAGAGAGAGGGGAAACTGGGCAGGCTGCTGATTGGTTGCTGGAGTCAGCTGACTAGGCTTGGCCAATCAGGGGCTGCCCCTCAGTCCTGGCCTCCTGATTGGTGGGTGATGTCACCTGACCAGGGCTGACCAATCAGAGAGAGGGGAAACTGGGCAGGCTGCTGATTGGTTGCTGGAGTCAGCTGACTAGGCTCGGCCAATCAGGGAGAAGGGAAACTGGGCAGGCTGCTGATTGGTTGCTGGAGTCAGCTGACTAGGCTCAGCAAATCAGGTGCTGCCCCTCAGTCCTAGCCTCCTGATTGGTGTGTTATCTCACAGAGGGAGGTATCATATTGCATGGCACTTTATTATTATTTAATAATTATTAATTTGTTAATAATGACAACAGCTGTTTTTTGAGAAATTGAATCTACGGGCACCAAGGTAATTGCAACATGGTTAACAATTACCACCAAGTGTGCCCTCCCGAACTCACTGGTGTGAGAACAAGCCAGTAGTAGCCGGATTCGAACTTACGAGGAACGGGATGGTAGTCCAACACCTTAACCACAACTCCAAGCCAGAGATACTGGAAACTGCTTCTCTCTGTAGCATATTGGGTTAGATGTTAGCATGTTCTGCCCCTGCAAGATACAATACTTTAGTTTATTATGTGTGTTTGATTGTGGGTCTTTTGTCTAGTCTGTGTAGCCTGATGGTTTAGGTGTTGGACTTGGTGAGTTGAGGTTCTGAGTTTGATTCCCCTAGGCTTCAACTGTGCCTCTTCTGTTTTTTTTTTATTATAATTAAAGTAAGCCAAAACATAAGCCATCTTGTCTTTGCCCTTAGAAGCCACCCTTCTTTAGTTTATTTAGTGAATTTGTTTGTGAGTCAGGCTAGTTAAAGGACTGTAAAAACTAAAGGATTGTTTCTGTAGGGCCTTATACCTGTTCTCTGTTGTGCAATGATTGAGATGTTGGATTTAGTTTTTGAGGTTCTGGGTTTTATTTATTTGCTGTGTTTGTTTGGGAGGAAGGCAAGCTACAAGATTGCATTGAGGTTAAAAAAACAATGGATTGTTTGCAGGGGACAGGTTTGCTATTATCTGTGTTGTACATGTTACCCTTCTGTTCCCTCCGTAACATATCTCTTTCCTTGGCTCAAATCCTACATTTACTGGGACTTGCTGCCCTCTACCGCTATCTGTTGTTGCTTCTCAGAGCTTAGTAGTTAGACCTCTATACCTCTTCGTTCAGACAACTAGTATCTTCCTTTTGGCTTCCAATACTACCTAGATGCAGTTGCCACCCTAATCTATATTTCCTCTCCTGACCTTTCACTCGACCTTCTAAATTGCCTCACTGATTTCAGGAATTGCACCATGGATGGTATCCCTAGAGCTCAACATCTCCAATACTGAGTTTATGGTAATTTCCCCATCCATACTGTGACAGTGGGTTCAATGGCTTCCCATACCCTCCAAAATCAAATTCAACTTCTGACCCTGACCTACAGAGCCCCTAACAACTCTGCATCCACCATATCTCTACCCTCGTATCCAAATACATGCCTAACCACTCTCTTTGTTCCTTTCATGACTTGCGTGTCTCTTCTACTGTTTATCTATGTGCTTCTCCTCACCCCGTATTCAGGATATCACCTGGGCTGTACCCCTTCTGTGGAATACCCTTCCCCATTCCATCAGAATTTCTACCTCGTTTGCGACTTTCAAAAGGTCTCTGTAAATTCACCCTTTTCGAGAAGCTTACAACCTTTTTTCATAACACTCTCTGCTTTCATCCTAATCAAGCCATCTGAATGACCAACAACCATCTAGGAGGTCCTCATCTATTGTTTCACCTCCCCCCTCAACCACCGACCACTCTGCCTCCAGATATGCCTTTTGACCCCCTATATGTCACTCTGCATCCAGAAATGCCTATATGTCACAAGCCAAAAAAAATCAGCATGTGTGTGTACCAGTTTGTTATTGTGTATGATTTTTAATTATTCCCCTGATTGTAGCAGTGCTATGGAATCTGCTGGCGCTATCTAAATAAATGTAATGAAATGGATGCTGACAGGACCTCTCCCTATAAAATCCACCCTTTCTCTTTGCTTAATTGTCAGTCTTACACTGCTAAACATAACATTCCTTGCTTGCTGAACTGACTGATGGCCTTGGAACTTAGAATCGTCCTAAACTCTTGCTTGACTGTTTTGCCCCTTGATATTGAACTCCAGTGCCAAAACCAAACTATTGTTATGTACTGTATACTGCAGCAGGAACTTGTGATGGGACTGTGATAATCAAAGTAGCACTTTCTACCACTCATTTCAGGGTGGGACAATTTTTTCTCACGCCATTTTTTCTTGGGTATTTTTTCTTCCTGGATTTAAGAACCACAGCTGATGAGTTTCAAAGGAAATTATTGTCTGTGTTACTTTGATATCTGATATACCCAAAACAAATATGATTTTTGTCTGTTTTGATGATAGAAATTGAACAGATGCTGGGATTGAAATATGTTTAAATAAATTGCAGACATGTGCTTTTTACCAGAACAACCAATTGTTCAACTGTCTTATGTCATTTGATACAAGAGAGATATATTTTGGTAAAATCCTCCCAGAAACACATAGAAGTCTCTCTATTCTGCTCCAAAGACTCAAGCATTAATCATTCCTTAGTCTTGTCTTATAATCACAACAAACATATGCCTAGTAGATGAATCCCTAAATTCCCATACTGTATTAACCGTTACCACTTCCGCAGGGCAACTGTTCCACTTACATGTTTAAATGTTTCTATTACATCACCTCTCTCCCAGTAGCGTACCTAGCATAGGGGGGCGGTCCGTCCCGGTTGTCGCTCATCAGTGGGGTGCCATGGGCTAGGATGACCACATGTCCCTGATTGCCCGGATCCCCGGCAGCCTCGTCATTTTTTTTTTTTTACGCGGAGGAGACAGAGGAGTGCCTAGCAATCGCTCGGCGCCCCTCAGTCCCCTTGGCGAGGATTCTAACTCCGTCGCGGTGCCGGCATCTCATGCTGAGCGCCGAAATATAACATCATATTTCGGCGCTCAGCAGTGAAGCAGCGCAGCGGCAAAGCAGGAAACAGAGGCAGAGCAGGAAGACTGAGGCCTCATGTTCCCACCGTAGGACTTCTGAATAGTAAGTCCAAAACCTTTAACTACAAAGGGAGAGAGGGTAGATTGGTTTTCACGAAGAACTAAAGGAAACTGTGTAAAATAAATTACCAGACACATTACATGCAATGCATCTGTGGGTCAAAATGGTAACATAGGTTTGAGAGCCATTACCTTTTCACACGTGAAACGTTTGAGGAGATACTTATTACATATTATATATTAGGTTAGTAATAATATTCAGAAAGTTAGCTTATTGTACTTTACTGAATTAAAATATGTTCAACGTTTTTGTGGCTGTCTACATCTAATTCAGGTCCCATTTGATGGAACAGCAGCTTACAGCTGATGGATAAATTTCTATATTTTTACTGTAATGGTCAAATTATTTTAATAGAGGTAAGGTGTGTGATAATTTCACACACAGGTGTATGTTTTTGCTGTTCATTGCTCCTTAATCCTATGTCCTTCGTTTAGAGCACTAGTCAGCCACAGTTAAGGACATTATTTTTATTCTTCTAGTCATGAGGGAGTGTACATGGAAGAGTTAGTATATCAAGACAGGTTGCTTGTCAGCTTCAAAGACAAATGCAGACTGACACGCTGGTAAATTTAAAAATGATGAGAGGATTAGTTTACCTTTCAAATTCTCGATCAATGTGTGTGGTGCTCTGGAATGTGTCTGGAGTGTCTACCCTGAAATGATATATCTCAGAGCTCAGTTCCACGACATGTGGGGGTTTGTCAACAATTTATTATACCAAGGATTGATTTCAACTTTGGTCTTGGAAGATGAGAATGTTAATGGTGTTTATTAATTCTAGCACATAGTAAAAAATAAATAAAAGCGAATCCATTAAATGCAATTTTTTTAGTAAATAAAGAAAACCATATGTGTGAATATTGACAAGATTTGATAGCAAAAGGGCCTTTCGTTATGTGGCATGTACTGTTTATATGTGGCATGTTATCACATTATTCAGTGTTACAGGAAAAGACAATACTTACCTTCTTTTTTATAAGTAGGTCATTGAGAAGTAGAACCAAGGAGAACAAGGAAGACAGATGCCAGATGTCAGATTTATCCTTAGAATGTCAGCACTGCCACTACTATAATAGCCTGAGATGAATAGACTGGGCAATGCTCATGCCACACAGAACGTTTGATGATTGCAAGGTTCATTGCATTTATTATATCTTAAAGTCAGCAAAAAAAATTTGTATTACAACACTATTCATATTTGTTTTAGTGTATTCCCACTTTATGTATTTGCACACTTTCCCAACCTCCCAGCTGCATAGGGACACTTGAGTGTCCCTTTAATTCCATAATGTCATTTGCTGCAATTTATTGTGTATTCATTTTCCGCCGAGTGTGTGTGTTTTCCACACACTATATTATGCTTAGTACTCTAGTTTTAAGCAAGGTACTATTTAATCTCAGTGTAGCTGACTTGACTGGAAACGGGTAAAAAAAAGTACTGCTTAGCGTCCCTGTCCTGAACATCGCACCTATGTTGCTTAAAGACAGGTTTACAAAAGTAAAAACTTAAATAAAAGGGAAAATCATCCAAACCCCCAGTGGGATACACACAACATAGATTTCTATTACACAAAGGGTGTTTATTTTTCATCTATAAAAATGTTTTATATTGAGTAATATAGTATGTTTAATTTTAAATGTAGGATCGGTAGAAGATTGACCTTACCTAAAAATATATATATATCAATTATATTGCACATGCCATATGTCAAAATCCCTATCCATTAAACGTAGAAATAAACATATTTTTTCTATGTTGGACGCTAAAGTAAATTATGTTAGATTTCCGGAATCAGGGAAAGATAAAAATCAACTGCGTAGACATGTGTTGTGGATCATAATCAGTACAAACACCATGACCATTTAAGGCAAAGCTGTCTGGTGCTTCTACTCATACAGCACATTACTTTATTTGTACAAAAGGAAATGTTCACTAATAAATTAATCTTTAGAAGTTTACATCCAAATTCCCATTGAAAAAATACACACAAAGGAGATTTTATGGGTAAGGAAGGAAGCTTGGAGGTCGACCTTTTGGACACAATAAAAATATGTGCAAACATTTTGGGCTGCATCCTGTTTTTTGTTGGTTTCAAGGCACTTTCTTTGAGAGAGTCATTTATTTTATATATATATATATATATATATATAATAGTATATTAATATATTATGAACTAATTCTTTATTTATATTAATATTAGATTTATATGTAACTAATTTTTTCAACCTAGGCTGAAGAAAGCAACAAATATTTAGAGAGAGAGAGAGAAAGAGGGACAGAGAAATAAAGAAATCCTGGTACATTTGGTCCAGATCACCTGCACTGGCAGAGGTTGTCAATCCCAAATTTTATTTCAACTCAATTATTATTTAAATGAAAAATTATGTAATTGTTTTTTTTAAGATATTGTTTCGTTTTGGCTAAAGAATTGAGTCATTGCTGCCCAGTGAATTATGTAAACAGATCTGATGATCCCACTAGCAAGACTGGAAGCCAGTGGCGTATGGTGGCCTAGGTGAACTTACAAGGCCATATTTGTAGGCTACAAGAAAGGTTGTACAATGAACAAATTGTCAAATTGACAGACAAAACATACGACAGCTCCATGCAACAAATTCATGTAAGTTTGCAAAAAGGGAGATCTTTTAAAGGGACCTCTCAGCTGTCATATGCCTTACAAAGAACTATATTATCTCTTTTCATCTTGACATTGTCTTTATATAATCCCAATATTTTTTGGAAAATGAATATTGATGGAATGCCCAAGTATTGTGTCACCAAAACCATCTGAACTGTATCATTGCTTTGAATGCAGCATATAGTGGTTTTGGTTCCAAGCCTGCGTCATAGCGATTCACCTTGCAATCATAGTATATTCATGCAAGATTATACTATGATATAAATGATACTTTGTCAGCACTTATGCTATTCCACCTTTAGCAGAGGCTGCGGCTACAAATCTTCAGTATACTTCCCCCCTCTTTGGTCCTGTTCTTCCTGTCACCATTGGCTGTTTGAAGCAGCCAATCAGTAGCGTGAACGTGCTTCTATTGAAGTCTCGTTAAACCCCATGAAACTCATGCGTGAGCCAGCACTGGAGCTCCATGCATTTGCAATCGGGACCAAATCAAAATTAAAGTGTACATTTGCATTAAAGAGCATATGATGGCCGGAATGTGCCTTTAATAATGTAAAAACATTACCTATGCTTATATTGAATAAAGACTAAAATATATCTAAAAACTTGATAAAACCAAGATCTAACATTTTACCCAGCCATGGTATACAACAATAAATCTTATAGTTGTAAGATGAAAAAGTGTGTGAACCATCTCCTCTAAAGGCACTTGTCAGACTTTGAGACACCTGCACTATATAAATCAAGAGTTGGATTTGGTTGAAGATGACATGCTTTATTGTGCTTATACTAACACCCACCATTCTGTAATATTGTGCCATGGACAAGGGTATCATTTTCAGCAGATCGTCTTTAAAGCCCTTGACTAATAAGTCTGCTGACTGACAGAGTTTTGCTACAAGTATTATACAGTATTACATTACACTTTTTGATATATTCCGAAGTGAGACTTACAAAAGTGCTGATATGTAGAATTTGTAAATGTTACACCCAAGTCACATTACCATTAAGGTACATGAACAACTAGTACATGAGATCTAGTGTATAACAAAATATTGAAATAATAAGTGTCCATGTAAGCGTACCGTTAGCTCCAATATTGTTTTGGTTTGTTGCAGATTAAGGGTGAATTTTAATTAATGAGATTAGAATTTTTTATCGCACTGTACTGGAGATTTTGTATCTCAGTTTAAAACTGTATTAAATCAGGTATTCATATAAATTTAGATTTGTGAATAGAATCATAGGGAGCAAATCGATGTAAGATGCTTATCTTTTTCAACTCATATATTCTTTATTTAACTTGTTATAAATTTTGAAATGTTCAATGAATGAAGTTAACATCACTGGAAAATCTACAGTTTTTAGGAATTCAATCTGTACTTTATCCCATCACATTTAATACAAGGGATGTGGATCAGCAGTCTTTTCTATCAGATTTAAACTTCAATCTATTTTAGAGGAGCACAGACATAAAATGCTAAAAGGAAAAACTTTACTTAATGTTATTTGTAACTAAAATGACGGGGAAAATACAACACTTTACATTTGATTTGGTCATCAAACTGTCCAATTCAGTGTCTATTCTTAGAATCACCTTAAATAGCCTCTTTCTTGTCCCTAAGTGAATCATATGAATATCTTTCCTGGTGTCCTAAAGGAGTAGCATCTGATCTGAGATTATCCTGCATACAATCTGTCAGCGATCAACTTTCTTTATATAGGTTGTGGATGACTCATTTCCAGCAGGGAATGATTTCTGGTGAAGAAAACATTGTATCAGAACAATGGAATATGTTGTTTAGAGGAAATAATCTACAGATGGGTAATAGGATGTTTACCAGTCATGATTTGGATTACTTATGCTAGTTGGTGCTGTCGCTTTATTTACCCAACATAAAAAGGGGTGCACGTATCTTTACGATTATCAATGAGGATTTTTCCATTTTTTAACTGGAAGGGATTAACCTAGAGGTTTAGAGCTATGTCTCTTGACTCTTTAGTTTAATTATGCTATTTGAGTCGAAAACATCCTCATGAGTATAGACAAGACCTGAAATGCAATACAAGTTTACTGTTCAAAAGAGAACCCATAACCCAAAATGCTTCAGCATCAATGGGCATCATCAGTAAGATAACACTAGTATATCCATTTTTTCTCCTTTTCATTACTATTTTTTTTTACATAGATGAGTTTTTATTATACTATAGTTTTGCTAATTACATTTGTATTTATCAGATAGTATTATCTAATATTTACATTGTTTAATTTAATATTTATGCATTTTTATCTCTGCTTTCTTTTTAAAATAAAAAGCAACATGCACTTTCACTGCATCATTTCATACTTTGCACATGAAAATAATTGAAAAGAGTTTGTAACATAAAATGGCATTTTTAATATTTATTTTTGAGTGACAGAAGACATATGAATAACTACACAATGAGCACATAAGATCTTAAAGCACCTGTCAGCTTTTTTCTTGCAGAATTAAAACAAAATAGTTGGAAAGGGGAAAAGCTAACCTAGTGTTATGAGGTGTCGCCATCTACTGGCATGTGATAAGTATAACCGGCAACTAGCATTATTTTTAGCATACAGACATAATAGTTTTTTTCTGCTTAGCATTTGTAAGTACATAACCTTGCATATTTGCTATATTGTGTAATTCCACAACAACAAACACTACAATTAGAAAAAAACTAATGTTTTTTTTTTCCCAGCAAAAGACTGACACCAAAATAATAAAAGAAATAGTTAGTGGTCTTTCCCTCTTCATGGGTAGTCTCATATGTTTGCTGATACCATTAATAATGGATTTCCAAAGTACCAGATGCTTGTCATTGGCCATGATAAGACCTACAGTACATAGACACACACACTTACACATACACAGATATACTTTAACACCATACATGTACAGTGAAGCAAAATTTTTTTGATCCCCTGCTGATTTTGTATATTTGCCCACGGACAAAAACATGATCAGTCTATAATTTTAGTGGAAGGTTTATTTGAACAGTGAGAGACAGAATAACAACAACAAAAAAACATAGAATAACTGTCAATCTCCCTCGATCTGGGGCTCCATGCAATATCTCACCTTGCAGAGTTTCAATGATCATGAGAACGGTGAGGAATCAGCCCAGAACTACACAGGAGAATCTTGGCGGTAACACACTAGGCCGTGAAGGACTGTAAACCTGCAGCGCCCGCAAGATCCCCCTGCTGCCTATGACCCCAAGAACACCATCCCCACCGTTAAACATGGAGGTGGAAACATTATGCTTTGGGGGTGTTTTTTCTGCTATGGGGACAGGACAACTTCACCCCCATCAAAAGGAATGATGGATGGGGCAACGTACTATGGGTGAGAACCTCCTTCCTTCAGCCAGGGCATTGAAAATGGGTTGTGGATGGGTATTCCAGCATGACAATGACCCAAAGCACACCACCAAGGCAACAAAGGAGTGGCTCAAGAAGAAGCACATTAAGGTCCTGGAGTAGAAAATCTGTGGATGGAGCCAGGGGCGTACCTAGAGTATTTGGCACCTGGGGCGGATCCTGTATGTGGCACCCCCCCCACATACACTTTAAAACTGCATAGCTTCTACCGTTATATACCGGCGCAGACACTGAAGGTGGTACAGCATTGCTGTTATCATTATATACATTGACGGTGGTACAGCATAACACTTATCACTATATACTGAGGCACACATTGACAGTGGTACAGCGTAATCCCTATCACTATACACTGAGCCAGGCATTGACAATAGTGCAGCATAACTCCTATCACTATATACTAAGCCAAACATTGATGTGGTGTAGGCCTACCGCTTCATTGTCTGGCTTAGGGATGCCCTGAAACGAATTCTGGACTGAAACCGAAAATGCAGCATTTACCTGGCCGAAACCAAATATGACCCCCCCACACCATAAAAAAAATCTAACACATTTATTTAAAGTAAGTAACACACCAAAATAGGACAAAACAATTAAATAACAATATTAATAATATATATATGTAACCAAAGAAAAAATGGGCACTCACGGGTCTTTGCAGTAAAGTGCATTAAACACTAGTTTATTTCAATCAGCACGGCCAACGTTTCGGACCACCTCCAGTCCTTTCTCAAGGCAAAGACCCGTGAGTGCCCATTTTTTCTTTGGTAACATATATCTGGCTATTTTTGGAGCACCCGGACAACTAAAAGCCTGTGTATATTAACAATATTTCTGTGCAGCCGCTCCCTTTGGTTTGTGTATATATATATATGATTGTTAACAGCAATGACATTCCTATCATGTCCAGGCATACCCAGATTCCAGGATATACTGGCAGACTTGGCATGATAGGAGTATGATTGCCCTATCTACCCCTTCTCACTCCCTTCTGCCCTATCTACCCCCTATCCCCCATCTCACCCATTCTCCCTATCTACCCCCGCCTAACTATCTACCCTCTCCCTCTTTGAAGTTCACTTACCTTTCAGGAGTCCTGCAGTGGGGGTGCAAGGCCTCTGTCTCCCAGCTCTGCCACTGTATGGAACAGTATAGAGTGATGGGAGTTATGATGTACTTTAGAGCATAATTATATAATGAAAAATTCATTGGAAATGGTACAGCATAACACCCATCACTCTCACACACATACCAATCCACACACATACCAATCCACACATACACCAATCCACAGATTCCACACATACACCAATCCACACATTTACCAATCCACACATATTCCAATCCATACACTGACACCAATCCACACGCATACCAATCCACACGCATACCAATCCCACGCATACCAAACCACACCCTAGCCAATCCAAGCCATGGCAATCCACACGTCAATACAACCACAACGCATACCAAACCACACGACATACCAATTCCACACGCATACCAATCCACACGCATCCATCCACATAATATACTAATCCAGCACATATACACAAACCACACATACTATACTAATACCACAACATATACCAACACACATATAGCCAAAACCACACGTATACCAAACACACATATACCAACACACCACATATTATACTATAATCCACACACATACCGGTATTACTAATCCACACATACTATACTTAATCCACACACAATTACCAAAACCACGACATATACCAACCACACATATATACTATGCCACACGATATATTTTACTAATCCACACATACTATAACCTATCCACACAACATACAGAATCCACTTCACTTAATGCTTTCCCTACCTTTCCTTTCTTCCTTTCAGGGCTTCTTATTCTCTCTTCAGTTCTTTCTGTCTTCTCTTCTTCCGGGTTCAGAGGGCAGCGGTGGGCGCGGCTTCAGTGCTGTGTGCCGGGATCTGACAACAGACCCCGGCGCACA
This sequence comes from Spea multiplicata, assembly GCA_009364415.1. NCBI lineage: Eukaryota > Metazoa > Chordata > Amphibia > Anura > Pelobatidae > Spea > Spea multiplicata. The sequence goes on along the minus strand of VKOC01002860.1, from coordinate 10,544 downwards.
GCAGCTGTTGCCGTGCGGATCGCATGGGAGCGGTATCGGAGGTCTTTGCCGGCACCCCCGTGATGAGCGGCACCCGGTGCGGACCGCCCTCCCGCTAGGAACGCTACTGGATGGAGCTGACGGTTCGAGGTGCCAAAAGTCAGCCTTGAAACCTTCATCACTTGGAGAGGATCTGCAAATAGAAGTGGGACAAAATCCCTTCTGAGATGTGGGCAAACCTGGTGGCCAACTACAAGAAACGTCTGACCTCTGTGTTTGCCAACAAGGGTTTTGCCACCAAGTACTAAGTCATGTTTTGAAAGGGGTTAAATACTTATTTAACCCCTTTCAAAAAATGCAAATCAATTTATAACTTATTTGAAATGTGTTATTCTGGATTTTTTTGTTGTTATTCTGTCTTTCACTGTTCAAGTAAACCTTTAGTCTTTCTCAGTGGGCAAACGTACAAAATCTGCAGGGGGGGATCAAATAATTTTTTCCCGAACTGACATTGCATATCATATCACAGTACCATGCATGACCCAATGTTTGTAAATGCAGTGCTTGATTTTAAACACCTGTGGGAATGGGTCTAATTGAAACACCTGAATTTGGTAATTAAGACACACACATACTCACTTTCCCATCACCAATGCAGCTCACACAGCTCTCCAACCTGCCCCTCTTACCTTGCACTTAGACTCACTTTCCCATCACCAATGCAGCTCACACAGCTCTCCAACCTGCCCCTCTTACCTTGCACTCAGCCCTGCCTCATTGCAGCTTGCATTCTTCATGTGATCTGCTATCCTACTACCACAAGGTCATGTAATACACATTGTGTGACCCTGTTGGACACCTGCCCTAGCTTGCTTTTGCTTCAGTGCCCATCGTGCCCTGCCCTCCTTAGCAACTGGACATAAAGCAGCACATTAGAATTATAGCATGAACTCCAGCATGCAGTATGCATATCCATAGCAGATTCATATGTTTTGTGGGTTAGATTAAGAAGGCAGTGTGTTTTATAGATTGTTTCGAGGAAATAAAGTAAAGCAGAGCTTCTTCAACTAGTTCACTTGGCTGCATTAGCCTGAAGGGAAATTGAGAACCACCGTCACTACTGACACCTATTTACCTGTGTGCAGCTTTATATCACTACTGCTCTGATTGTTGTCAGCTCCAGCAGACATTAAAACTGAAATATGACAGTGCTAAAAAAGCAATAGAGCGGGTCCTGATGACTCTCCTCTGTGCAAGAGTGGATAACATACTAGATGCTGGTGCTATGGAAAGATGAAGAATTAAACTAATGTATACAGAGGAAGCTACTGCAGATTCTTTGCGCTTATTAATATTTACAGCACAGCTGGGGATGCTCTATTTTAAGCTGAAGAACTGCAATTAGCAATCTCATCTATATGCATTACTAACATTATGCCTTAATGATACTGCAAATACAACTAAGGGCACAGATGGAGTGCAGGTTCGCATAAAAAAGTAAAGTCAATGCTGCAAGGATTACATTTAAGGGTCACATCCTCATTTGGTACAGATAGCTCATAAAATAGTATGTCAATATAAACTATTATTGTGTATTTTACAGTATATGGCCCAACTAATTGAACTTGTATAAAACAGAACCTGTCTATTAAACTGCTGAGCTCAACCAGAACACTTTAAGAATATTCTCAGAGAAAGGCATAAACCAGGTACTCTTAACAAGGTACCCTTGGCTTGATTCTGTATGGATTGCATACCTGGTAGGTTACGTTTAATCAAGACCCAGAGAGGACTAGCGAAATGAGGAAGTAGTTTAATGGAAAGAAATGTTCCATCTGTAGTTGTATGAAAGTTATACTTCAAGTAAAAGCAAAACCTTCAGGTACCTAGTATATTTGTTTGAGCATGCACATAACCATTATACTCAGTCTAGAGTGTAAAATTAAAAGAATATGTGCTTACAGGAACAGATCAAAGACTCAACGCATTTTGCGCCTATACCGGTGTTTTATCATATTTATGACTAAGCACCGGTATAGGTACAAAAGGTGTTAAATCTCTCTTGACCTTTATCTACCTGTCATTTTGGAGGCACTTTTTCCCCCCGACACCCAGACGAATATAACCAGCCTATAGAGCATTTTTAAATTAAGGGTTGCACTTGAAAACATTTTGCATATTTACTAACATGTGATAAGTTTGGCAGTGCCTAGGAATCTTGCATGATGTAGGACCTAATAATGAAATAAAGGAAGACACATACCATGTGCCTTTACGATTTCATTCCTGGGGGGATGGGGGTTAATTATGAAAAATGGGGTTAACATGAAAATCCTATCTTGTGCCTCTCCACCGCCTCCTTTCCTGCTGATATGATTCAGTAAGCTTACGGTGGATAAAATAGTAAAATATACAATATGCACGTCTTAAAACAACTCTGAAAGAAAAAAGCACTTTATGCATCTTAGGCAGGTGCACACAAATAAGGACACGTGATATGTAACTTTTTGAAATTTTACCTATTGTTACCTGTACAGTCATGGCCAACAGTTTTGAGAATGACAAAAGTATTGGTCTTCATAAAGTTTGCTGCTTCAGTGTTTTTAGATATTTTGTCAGATGTTACTATGGTATACTGAAGTATAATTACAAGCATTTCCTAAGTGTCAAAGGCTTTTATTGAAAATTACATTAAGTTTATGCAAAGAGTCAATATTTGCAGTGTCCTGGTGCTTGCTGGACTTTCTTGGGCGCCCTGACGCATTCTTCACAACAATTGAACCTCTCTCCTTGAAGTTCTTGATGATCCGATAAATTGTTGATTTAGGTACAATCTTACTAGCAGCAATATCCTTGCCTCTGAAGCCCTTTTTGTGTATCGCAATGATGACAGCACAAGTTTACCATTGTAACCATTGTTTTTCTGTTAACCATGATTTCAAGCACCACCCTTCTTTTTGAAGGTTTCAGTCGGTTATTCTAACTCAGCATAACAGAGTGATCCACAGCCTTGTCCACGTTAAGGAGAGAATCACTGACATGGTGTCAGCTGGTACGTTTGGGGCAGGGCTGAAATGCAGTGGAAATGTTTTTGGGGGGATTAAGTTCATTTTCATGGCAAATAGGGACTATGCAATTTATTGGATCACTCTTCATAACATTCTGGAGTATATGCAAATTGCCATCATCTGAACTGAGGCAGCAGACTTTGTGAAAATTAATATTTGTGTCAGTCTCAAAACTTTTGGCCACAGCTGTGTATTTTCACATGATTCATTATTTTTAAAAATAGTTTTGTCATTTGGAAGCTTGTCCTCAAGCAGCTCACTGTAGAAAATTGCCCCTGGTTGTAAAAGAAAACATGCAGGCAAATAAATGTAATAATTAAATGATTAAATCTTGAGAAATAACCCAGTTTAAAGTAAGATAACTGGCACAAAAATATCCAGGCAACCTCCTCGCAATGCCTTGCTTTCATATGCCCCAAGGCAGTCAAATTGCATCAAACAATGGGAAAAACCACCCAAAACAATTGAAGTATTACATTTATTTTAAATTAAAGGTTCACAAATAATCTGTTTGCATAATGACAGCTAATGCAGTTTGTGCTTGGAATTATATTGTATTCTATGTACTATGGCTATGTACTATGTGTGTGGTTGCATATCACCTTTTTAAAAGATATTTTATTTAGGTATAGTAATAACATACCATCTTCGCCACTAGGGGAGGATATTGTTCTTTCCAGCCTCTCATACGGTCATCATTCTGTCCTTTGTATTCAATAAGCAACCTTAATTTTGAGACAAAAAAATAAAAATTCACCTGACACAAATTAAGTTACTTTATACCATAGACTAGAACAAAAAATTCCATTGCTGACAGACCTCATTCTATAAAATATGCTATTTTACCAGTAATCATTATTATACAGGTTATAATGTGTATTCATTGCTTAATCTTAGTGGATTTCATTTAAAATATGAATATACAGCGAAAGAAAACCCAATTTCTTGTGAAAAGGTGTAATAAATGATTAAAAAAATACTTCACTCGGAGGCACTGAGGCTGCCCAAAAAACACCCCTCAGGATTTATGGAAAAGCCAGTCAACAAAAAATGGGGCGCATGTGCATGGGGGAGAAAAAAAAACAAACAAAAATATTGTTAAAAGTGCAATATTGTTAAATGATACTCAGTGATTTGTAATGTGAATAGAACTCACAAACAAATGATGTTAATCAGGCCCGTCAAGGATTCACTAAAAGGGTCTTTAATAGCTATTAACGACGATATTCATCCACCATCAAAATATATGAGTTCTTTAAGATAATTCCAAGCCGTCAACTGTCAAAAGCTTGTAGGCATTTCAAATCTCGGGTGACATTCAAAACATCGCTTAGGAGGGACATTAAAATTGTACTGAGGAAATATAATTTGAAATAAAAAAAATCAATTTTATTTCCAACAGTGTTACATGTAATGTGACCATTTAATCTCAGTCTGCATATGGTGAATAAATACAAAATAAAAATGAAATGTTACATACCAGTAGGGAAGTGGCCTCTATTAACCAGTGGTCCCCGAGGCATTTCTCGATATTAAAATAATGGAACCTTTGCAGAATTCACCTACCGCACAATTAGACGCTGTCTGACCCCATATGCTTACGTGAATCCAATGTGCCACAAACCGGAATATCAAAATAATAGCCATCTATCTTTTTTATACTATACAAGATTGAAATGCAAATAGATTTTCCCTGACCTGGGCGGCAGTGCAAATGTTTGTTTCTTCACATCATGATTGCAGGGTCTGGGACATTTCATTTTGGAGGCTGGAGTTATTTTAGTTCATTTTAGAAATGTAGGAGAAGAAACACACCATGACTGTAGATCTTGCAAAGGGCAATGAGTTTTTCACACTACATGGGTGGCAGGGTTAATGAGAAATCTTTTTTTATAGTAGTCAGCAACTGCGTATTCTTTTAGTGGCACATTAATGGTTTTCAATAACTATCTTCAAAATAATGTTGAATGTTGTTATGTGTTGGGGTATTATGCAGTCTGTTTTGCCAGTAGAGGGCAGCATAATGGAAATGTGCACTTGTTGTGTTAGGTCTCTTGTGTATATATCTTCATCTGTTCCATGAGGTTACTGAAGTAAAGAAAATAAGTCATGTTCCACTGCTTGTCTGTGTTTGTGAGCAACATCTACATAACATTCAAAAACACAAAAAATGTGATATATCTGTGTTGTGGGGAATGTTTACGACAATTTTTGTGAATTCAAATCAGTTTGACCCGTAGTCTCTGGGTGAATACATTATTGCCCAGGTCTCCTCTGTGTCTGTGCCGGGGCATGGTTTTTGTCCTTATCCACTTACTCCACATGCTGGGCACGTAAGGCATCTTGGGGCAGCCCATTCATATATGTGGTTAGCCCTACCCTGGAGGCTAGCCCGATCCGTAGAAAGCCCCCCCCCCAGAACAGGGTGCACAATGCCCAGTCTGGTTTGCATATGTGACAGAGAGATTTGTATGGGAACAATCCCATACAACTGATATGACAGTGTTTAGTGTACACAATTGTGTTTATGTGTATTCTTTGGAAGGAGATGTGGGGATAGCTCAACAAAAGAAATCTAATAATAACGACTCGATACACAAAGTGATTAAGTGGGCTCTAATTTGGTCCAGATGCATGTAACGATCAGCCAGTTTAAAAGAAAATGACTAGTTAAAAATATATATGACATTTCATACCATACAGGTTTGAAGCATTGAAATGGGGGGAGGGGCAGTGTTTTTTAAGTGTTACATTATATATATTTTGCTTTTGCACTTTATCACTTTCTTTGTATTGTTTCTTTTCAATTGTTTTTTTTTGTGTAGAAGGGGAAAATTCACAGATATTCAGTGCTGTTGGTGTGAGGTGTAGGGGCTGGATTATTACTATCTCCTTTTGTTCTTTTGAATTAACAATAATTACATTTTTGGCACCTTGCTTTTCAAAATTTTAGGCACAAAAAAAGGACTCCTTTGTGAGTACAGCTATATAATTGTCATGCTTTTAGAAGCGAGGAAATAATTAGTACACGTGTTCACTACCCCTATTGAACACATCATTTGTTCAGCTTCCCTATCTTACTTTACCCTGATTCTTTCTCCAAAATATGAAATGAAAATGTACTACTACTAGTTGTTATGGAGTATTAGCTCCATTTAGTATGCTTGTATTGTGCAATCACACTACCAAAACGAAATGTTATTCAATCCTAACTGATACTCTTTCCTAAAAATGTATATCCAGGCTCATGACCACATCTATGATACCACACCATCCAATCACGCAAAAAAAAATGCATGATTTTATATAATAGCGACTGGCTCCATGTGGTGGTCCTGCACGTGGTAACAGATGGAGCTGCCACTAACACACCTGCCTCAGGCAAAGCCCTCACTGTATTTGTTTCTTGCTTTTATAAATTTGGAACTGCGATATAATTACAAATGTTGGTCATTTTTACAATGTGAAACATTAGAGAATATTCGTGCGCTTTTTATCAATGATTTAAAACCGTTGAATTCAATGAATGTATTTTACATGCCATTGTGCTTTTGTATAGAGTTGACTGGAATTCCACGTTTACCCAACTTTTTTTAAACCAATACTACGCACAGAGCACACGTATATGTCTCAATTACAGCTCTAAAAAGAGCAGATCTAGTTCTAAAAAACCTCAAGTTAACCATAAGGTCAATAATAATGTCCTCGTTCGTGACACTTCGCAGTGTGCAGTCTCTGGGAAGATTGGATGCTTAACAAGGTTGTAGGCTCCGTTACAAGATTACTCATTGAGTTATGATGGAGTGTGATTTATTAGGTGAGGCAAGCAAAACTTAATTAACCAAGAAAATACAGAAATTATTAATATGCTTATGGCAAAGTCAGTATGATAATGCAAAAAGTTGCTTAGCATTATTTTATCCTTAAAAACCAAACCCATCCTGCAAGTAATATCTTGCTGTTACTATTGTGAGCAGCTGTGGCAGTAAACAGTATCTAATCTATAGTAATCACAAACAGACTAGTATGCACTACATACATTCACCAACATTATATGACCAACGTATGTGGACACCAATCCTATTTATTGAGTTAAAGTATTCCAATCACACCCACTGCTAACAGGTAAATAAAATCAAGCAAATAGAAGTTCCATCTCGATAGACACACATTGGCGGTAGAATGGGTCATACTCAGGAGCTCAGTGACTTTACATATGGCACTGTCATAGGATGCTACCTTTGCAACAAGTCAGTTGGTGACATTTCTTGGTGTATGAGGGATAATGGTCTGGGGCTGTTTTTCAGGATTTGGAATAGGCTCCATAGTTCCAGTGAAGAATAATGTTAATGCTACAGCATACGAATACATTTTAGACAATTGGTATGGCACCAGTTCGGAGAAGGCAGTTTCCCGCTCCAGCATGAGTGTGCCCATGGGCACAAAGCAAAGCCCATATAGACATGGTTTGATGAGCTTGGTGTGGTTGAACTTTAGTGGCCTGCACGGAACCGTAACCCTGTTAAACACTTTTGTTTAAAACACATTTAGCCAATGTCAAAATAGGCAGGAGGCTCACCTTAAGGGATCAGCTGTTCTTTGGGATAAACTAAGGCTGCAATGGTTGTGGTGGTGTGCAGGGCGTGATGGAGATTGAGGTGGTGGTCTTGCCCAAGGCCCCATTAAAATACAATTCGGTGTAGTCACTAAAAAGTTAAGTTGATAGCCAAGCTAATAGCTATGTCACTGATGTGACTTGACTTGCACTCAAATACTTTAACTCCAAAAGCAGCTCATATGTTCGTCAATATATGACTTGTGCGAGTTAAAATGAGAGCCTACCCACAGACTCTTCCTCACATGTCTTTGTTGCATTAATATAAATCTCCATTGCTTTCTTACCTCCCTGGATGGGTACAATTTTTTTTCCTACAGGTTTTTACCCTGTGCCAAGGGGTGGGCAGCAATATTTACTTTCCACCTTTGTGGCACCCAAGGGCTGCTTGGATGAACCTAATTCTGCTTAGAAGTAGGGAGTAAATAGGAATGTGTATTTATTGTTTTTTACATTTTTAGATTTTTTTGCTTTTAGTAACCACTTTTGTGAATGAGTGTACGTATGAGTGTGAAAGTTTGTATAAATGTGTGCCACTTGGCTTTACTTGCCCCCTGGGCCAGAAGGAGCCAGATATGACTGTATTACATTATTTTCGATGATTTTATATTGATATTATCTCTTAACTATAATAGAAACATATTATTAGTAATATGATGCAGCCTGCTACATAGTCAAGGGAAAAAGTCATTTTAAAACCTGTGGAACATCATAAATTTATGCTGTCAATATTATAGAGGGAATGTCACCAGAATAACACAAAGCACTTTATACCATTTATGTAGACAATGAGCCTTCGGGTATTCTTGTACTAAGTTAGAGCGATAAATGATGGGAATTGTTATTGCCTAAGGGATGCTTTCAGACGACAGGCATTAATTCTTGTCAAACTGCACCTTTAACTAGAAGGGTAGATTCACTGCTGTTTGGGCAAAACTTTAACCCTTTAGGGGTTTTCAGTGCCTTGATTAGTAGATCCCTATGTTACAAGAGATAAAACAAAGGTCTAATAAAAATAATAAAATAGCTATTCATAGAAATATATATTCTACCAATGCTAATGATAAGACCCAAGTGTTTTATGAAAAACTATTCCATAAGTTACAAGTTAATAAGTTATATTGAGATTTTGTTACAATGCACTGGGAAATGTTAGTCAATTGTGTTTTGTGTGCCCATGATTCACAAGGCTATTATTTCTCTTTAGGCCATCCAAAAAATAAATTAAGGCAAAAGGAGATATAAGTAGCAGAAAAATAATACACCTTTGCCCGATTGCAGTGGATTGTGAAATAGCCACCCTTGTACTGGAGCATGTATTTATAGCTTTACGCTGAAAACACCCTGAGTGTTTAGAAAGGGAACCATGGACTGATTAGGGTTTTACCCTTTTCATCTGGAAAACTGTTCAGACTAGATGGGCTGACTGGTTCTTACCTGGCTTCAGATTCAATTTTTCTAAGATGCATTGCACCCTCCATTGACTTTAGTGGCCCCATTCAAGTCAATGGACGCCATTCAAGTCTACGTGGCCCATTAAGATCTATGGGTGATGCAATGTATCTTTCAAACACTAGGAGCCATTTTACAATCACTGTCATCAGGCAGATTTTTTCCTTTTCTATTGGATTTTATTTTTTTTAGACTGGAAATAGGGTTCATAATGGATAGGCCCTGAAAAAGTTAAGTAATTAACTTTGTTGACTGCAGTTTGTGTAACTTATTAGTGTTCAGGGATTGGAGATTGATTTTTACTGTCCACTCTTGGGGTCTCACAGGTTAGGGGTGAAGTGGCTAAGGTTCTACCCTTTTCATTTTAAAGGGCAGGGATAGTGGGAGGCACATGATGGGATCCATGCATAAAGACCCTATGACCAATATATATTATCCACCTAGCTGCATAAAAATACTAGATCATTCTGAATCAAGTTAGGTTGTTCTGACATACAACATTTCTATGCTCCTTTGTATCGACTCAACGTAATAAAGTTTAACATGAGCTGTTTGACAAATAAGGTTGTTTGCTTCTTGTCAGAATGTTCCTGTGGTCTCTAATAATAGATGCACAATCTTTCCTTCCCATGGGACAAGTGTCCTAGTTTATGTCCAGTATGCCTATGCGATCAAGTCTCATTGTTAATTTTGATCTTGTATGTCACTTTAATAAATTGTTATTTATTTTAAGAGGTGGCTCAAAATTGAAATAAATGAAACAATCTTAAGTAATATATATATTTCTAATAATGATTGTTTGAAGTGCCAAACTATATAAGTTTGGAAAACCGTAGCATTATTTTTCTGCTATTTGAGGTAAGCCTTCCATGAAGACTAGTAAATTGTTTGGCATTAGGATTATTTAGAGAATTTATTTAAGGGTATAAAAAAAGATTTAAAAAGTAATAGTTACAGTAGTAATACTACTGTATCTAATTAAGTTCCTATTAACTTAATTTATATTATGCCTTTATATATAAATATTGTGATGGAGTGTATTAACCCTTGCCCCAAGCAAGACACCAAGGGGTTAAGCTTTCCAAGTATGGGGAGTCAGGCCTATAAAATTCTACCTGTGTTACACAGGCAAAAGGTACACAAGTGGATCACAAAGACTAATCACTTAGGTTTAAAAAGTGCTGCAGTTTTGAACCTGAGGGACAGGCCTCCAGGTTGGGACTGGATGCTATCTGTTGGATTTCCAATAGAACACTTATGGAAGTTAGTTTTACAGCCTCCAATGTGTGAAGAGAAATGTTTTTCATTTAGTCTCTGTCAGTGGCGTCTCCAGCTTTCATATTTAGGGGGGGCACATGGGGGCCAGGGACCAAAGTAGGGGGCCAATTATAAAACGGTACATATACACTACATATATATATACATATATA
>VKOC01002859.1:0-11232 GCA_009364415.1 Spea multiplicata | reverse complement strand
ACCCTGCAGGGTTTAATACGAAGAAGCGCTGGAAGCCGCAGGAAATTCACATATTTGCTTGGTAACGACCTTGAGGTCTTTCTGCATTTCTCTCTTCTGCAGGATTTGTTATTGCGATCGTATATTTATACATAGAGATGGGACGCCACGGATCGCTCCGGATTAAGGGTTACCATATGTCTCGTTTAAGTGGAGAAATCTAGAAAATCCATTAAAACCTTTTCTGCCCTGCATAATGATTTTTTATATATATTTTTTATTACATTTATTTACGGATCCCCGATTTAAAAGGAAATCCTGGCCGTCCTACATAAACTTGTCATCGTTCATTGAACCCTAGTTTTAGCTTTGTATTTCAGGGGTTAAAAAAATAAAAAAAACCCTTTTCTGTGTGGTTTTTATTTATTTATTTATTTATTTTTTAAACATGGCCACCTATGCATGTAGGGCTGTTCGTTGGCAATGATTTGCAGCTGCGTGATTTTTACCACAGTCGTAAAGTGAAACCGTGCAGCCTTCCCAAGTGCGTCTCGCGAATATGATGTCATAGGTGGGGTTTTTTTAGATGGATCAAATTTTTTTTTTTTTTTTTTTTTTTTTGTAAGGGCAATCATTTTAATTATATCGAAGGGGGATTTTCATAACGTTGTTGTCAGCGTTGTCGCCGGCGCTTTCTCTGGGAATGAAGTTAAAGGACAGAGCTGAATGGAGGTTATTCATTGGCGGCCGCTGAGCTGTTCATAGATAGTAACCCTGACACTGCTGGATTGTTTCGATCTCACGCTACTCACGTTGGGTCTGAATTGTTATTTGCGGGACTATACCAGCAGATCGTATTATTACGCTGAGGGTTTTTCCGGAAGCGGAGGGGTTAAGCGCTGGGTCTTTCGGGGTGATGGCGGCCCGGCGCATGTTTGCTCTCCAGGGAATGTGTGAATTGTCGGCATTGCTGAGCGCGTGGGTTCGGTTCTGGAATCCCGGCCACGCGGAGAACGTACTCGTGCCGTGTCGGTACGGGTGCAGCCGAGAGCGTCCCGCTGTTTGTGTGTTGATGGCACGATGTGAGGTCTGGCTTGAGGCTACACGCACCTTTTTGGCATAGAGAGACTTAATTAATTGGGCGAGATGAACGTTTGCCGGCGGCCCGTTGTCGGAATGGCTCTTGCTGCCGGGGCTCGGGCCAGAAGAAGACGATTCATCACCTTTTGTTTACCCTTAAGCTCCATCTTTGAATTCAGCAGGAAAGCGCGGTCCATTATAAAAGTCTACTGTACGTCGAGCGGCCAACGGCGTCCTGTAGAATTAATATACGGCCGGGACAGGAATGCTCTTCTCCCCGGGACAGGGAAAGACGGGAGGCTGACGGGAGAAGGTCACATCTTATGAGATACCTGCCAAGCAGACGGGACGCCGCTACGGCCGATCTAATCTAATCTTCCATTCCCATAGCGACAGGCGGAATCTCCAGGCCCGTTCCATACGATGCGAAGTGACACGCGCACGGCCAAGATGTGGATCATTGAACGTGTCCCTTAGAATATGGCTTGACGTGGTGACACGGGGGAAAGGGACGTGCAGTTCATGGAGTCTGTCTCTCCCAATAACGCCATGTTATGCTCGTTCCGGGGTTACAAAGTGACACAGCGGGCATAGCCATCGCGTCCTACCCCGCTATTCTACATCTTCTGGATGGCGGAACATCACACGACCGATTAATTAGCCTCCTCGTATCTCCGTCTGCGCTGAAATGCCAGATAGTTTGGGATCTCATATGCTGCTAACAGATGGGCTTTGTTTTACACTTATGAGGATAATTTTCACCAATTAAGAAGCAAGAAAAAGAGATTTTGTCGACGGGGAAAACCGGGTGCGGCGGGGGGCGCCCATCATTTTTTAACAAAGGGATCCAGTTCATAGCAAATATAACTCCGATTACCTCCGGGTAGTGATTTAAAAAAAAAAGTTATAGCATCTTTTTGATCTATATTAAGTCTCTTATTTTTGAATGATCGGTAAAACGGGCATATTAACCCTTTTTTAGGTGCTCCACCTTTTTAAGGATATGTGGCGCCGAGCGGAAGGTAACTATGGAGGCCGCGCCAACCCATCCTATATCGGACCTATACGTCTGCCATGAGCACTCCAATCTTTGTAAATATTTGGCTTAAAATAAAGGAGCTATTTTTGAAGGACTGTGCTTCCTAAACAGGGACACTTGGGAGGTATAGCTCCTCTGTACTAATCGCATCACATACCCTTCACCCTTTAACTCTCCGGAACTAATTGCGCCTCGGGTCTGATGCGCGCAGAATAACGGTATTGTATATCTCAAACCAGTCACCGTGGATCAAGGTTATTCCACTTTCCGCAGTCGCGCACATGCGGAGAGTCCGACGCAGAACAGATTAACAACTCGACAACATTAAAGACAAAAGCTCTCATTTCCTGTGCGTGGGAGCTCTGCGTCCCTCGTATTTATTTTATCCAATCACATTTTTAGCACCAAGAAGGAAATAATGGCCGGTGGATCGCTGTAAGGACGGCCAGTAGCTTCTCTGGTGTCCCAGTCGTCTCCTGGGCTCCTTCTTCTAGGCATTGCCCGGGACCAGCAAACGCAGGCTCTTGGACAAAGCAGTTACTTGTGGGAAGCTCCTGGCTCGGAAGAGGTTAATGCTGCAATATGCAATATTCCCGTCAACACTGTCTTTGTCCTCTCCGCCTGAAACCGCGGAATCGGCCCTGACCGTGATTTTTCGAGAGCCCGCAGAGTATTGACATTCTGCCTGTTCTACCTATTAAACATCTTTCCTTTTTCTAAAACCCATTCCGCTCGCCGCAAAATATGCACCAAACCCGGGAAATGCATGGATTAATCCGTTTGTTGGGTTGCCTTTGCTGGTGGACCCATCATTGGGTGATCAACCCGATCCTTTGGGATTCCACGTCGCGTTCTGTTTTGTTGACCCCTTCCAGTCCTGCAACATTAGGCGCGTCGTGAGGTTGATGAAACGGTGGCCGATGGCTGGAGTACTGCGTGTGAGCCGCTCGGCCTCTCGCAGATGGACCTTGATGCAAAATATTGGAGATGGGTGAGGAACGCCAATGGGTGCCCAGTCTTCTTCTTCTTATGGGACTATACTCCTTGAAGGGGTATGTAGCCCCTTCCATCCCTGGTAATGGGCTGGCTCCTCTTGGTCCCCCTCCTCGAAAAGGGGATGGATGTCAACGAGAGGAGGGAGTAGGACTTGCCCAATTCTTGATACCCTTGACAGCTAGGACAGATGGAAAAGTAGGGTCTTCAAGCGAGTGTCTCATCCATACTCTCGCCTCGCTTTGATTTGATTTCCTCCGGTGCCCAAAAAGCTTTTCTAACCCATTTTAAACTATTTTAGTTTCTTCTTCTTCTAGATTTCCATCTGCCCGTCTACCGCGTGCTTCCAAAGTGGCTGACGTTGCCGTGGGAAGTTGCGAGAACCGTAGAAAAGCCGTAACGCGTTTTGCCCCGGAGCTCTTCTCGTTATAAATAGAACGTTGTCAATGCCGATATCTTGCACCTTCCTTCACCACGGCTTGTGTGGATGACAAGTCTCACGATGCTCCGGGCTGGTGGGAATTACAGTCTGCGCACAACGGTTGGGGATCTCTTCCTTTTAGTTTTCTGTCTCTATACCCAAGTCTCCTTTTGTGCTTCGTGTATTATTTTCCTGGCGCTTGTGTCCATGGCTCTATCCATCTAGAACCCTCCACATCCATCCTCATTTCTTTGTCTCTCCCTCGCTTTGTCACTCGCTGCGTGTCGCTCCTCTCTCTGGGACACACAATCTGTCATTCTACGGGACTCAAGTAAACAGCCTTTAGCCGGCTCGCCGCAGCTGTACACTTTCGTTATTAATGATCACATCAACGTCTAGACTGGAAACAAAACGGGATAGAACTGTATCCGGCCCAACTTAATCGACGGCCATATGTACCTATGTAATTCCACCAAACCATGACCTTGGCGTGACTCTCAAGCCTTTCCACTCCAATCTACTCTTAGATGGCTCATGGACCTCGCTCGGCCACATCCGCACAGCTCTTGATCCATCCTACACCTTCTCAACTACTCTTTCACGTGTCTGTCTATTGCGGTCTGAACGTTCTGAAACCATTGAATAAACCGAGCGCCGCGCGTATGTTATTCTGGATGGTTTTGCAAACAGATACTTAACGAAATGAAACTCCTGACTGTGACAGACGGTACCTTAAACTTGAGGCTCTGCGTGCGCCAGATGGCGAGCAGAACCAGGTATCACTTCGTGCCACAATGGTGCGTATCGGATTCTTTGTGGACTCGCGTTAATCGGCTGCTTCTTAGAAACAAAATATCCAAACTGTGTTCCAAAAAATATATATCGTGACGGACCTAAGGAAGAAGCCGCATCCTTCAGGCGGAATCATTGAGTTGTATTGGTTCCGCCTTAATGATCCAAGGTTTCCCTGCGGAAATATGACTGATTTTGGCCCGTTATTCCATGGCACAACACTGCGGCTTATACATTTATCGTAATATATATGTTTTGTCCAGCTCCCTACCCCTCTTAAAGATTGGATGGCTTCATACATATAAAATAAGCGTGTGACGGAGGTCACCTTTTACAACGGCTTCCAAGAATCCGTGAGAACGATGAGGAACGGGGCGCTGGAAACCTTATTGGTAGAAGACCAAAAGCCGATATATCCTCGTATTGTACGTTTTAGGGGCATTTTATGAAAAATTTAATGCAGGAAAAAGGAATTAAAAACTAAAATTGTTGCCTAAATTGTAATAAAAATTAATATAATAAAATAATAAAAAAAATCCCCACCGCTGCCACCAGTATCGGCATGGTTTTTATAAATGTATTCCAAATAAATTGTGTAGGTTGCAATTTTTATATCATTTATTTTTTGTGTCTTCTGCTTTTTCTAATACCCATAATTCCCTGCGATGCCAGGGTATTTGTGTCTATGCCAATTATCCCGCAGCCCTGGAGGTACCAGGCTCCTCAGTCTGCCAGCCCCTCCTGCGGCGCCAGTGGATGAGCGATTGAATTTCTGGAGAATGGGGCTGAATTCAGGGTACAATTGGAGCTGATTGCAGCTGCTTATTCCACGGCGGACTCTGTAATTCCTGCCAGGTGCTCGGGCTTCGGCGAAATAAGAGAAATGAAGACATTGAGGGAGGATAACGGGCTGCTTGGAGAGGAGGAGGATGGGTCAGTAATGGCGTTGCATTAAAACACAAACTACGTAACCCTTTTGAGTTCGCAAATGTTCTCTTTAAATTATACCATGTTGCACGTGTGCCAACGCGTTTCGCATCTTAAATGGATATTCACAGATTCGGCCCCCGTCTGGTCGCTCATTTCTCCTGCTGTAAAGACTCAAACGTTAATCAGTCGTTGGTCTCGTCTTAGATTCAGGAGCCGTATGTTTATGCCATGCATGTTTAATACCCTCGCTGTATTACCCTCTGCCACTTCTGCTGGGAGACTGTTCCACTTATCTACCACCCTCTCAGTAAAGTAAAACCAGATCTTCGGACTGCTTTGTTGGCATTTCTCGATGTACATGTTACATTTCACTTACGTCTCAGGCATATACAGTCACTGGTATAATAAAGCTCCTAATATATATATATATATGTATGTATGTGTTTTTAAAATATATATACTAGTCCCCAGCGCATGCCTTTTATATTCTGCCATCTGTTTTTTTGTTTTTATTTCTTTTGCGGCAACTACTTTTCCCCAATCTGTTCATCATACTTCCCGTAATTATTATGCCGAATGTTCTTTTGAAACTTTTTAGAACCGAATCAACTATCATCGACGTACAATTCTCTTCTTGTGGGGTGTATCCCATGAATATGTTTTTGGTTTTTTGCCCCCCCCCCCGACCTTTCTCCCGTCTGCCCTTGTAACTCCTATACAGTTCTCAGGGCAGCCTAAGGGTTATCGATCCTTAAATCAGAACTACGAGGGCCGATTTCCCTTTTATGTTCTGATTATTAAATTCCTAAATCCTCGGTGTTTTATGGTTCGTGAAAAAGACAACAATTTCGATCTTTCTCAAAAGCTTTAATTAACAGAGAAACCTCATTATGAGCCCTATATCAGATTGTGAATTAATATCAGCCTCTAGTGCCTTTTTGGCCGCATTAGACACACATTTTGCTAGTTTTTTTTTTAATTACAGAAACATGTAATTTTATTTATTTTGATATTTTGCTAAATAAAGCTAATAAAATGTCACCATTCATCCACGTGGACATTGGTGGCCACTATGTCTACCTGGAGGCCACCATCGCTGTCGGTCATCGCTTTTGGGTGACTTTCCCGGCTCACACACCACGCTGAGCTGATGCTTTATGGCAGCGCTAATGAAGTCCGTTCCTCCATAGACTTGCATTGGGCACAGAGTCCAACTGGTTGATTAAGACGGAGTCACACTATTGTTTCCCATAGCCAGTATGATAAGAAGTCCTCAGATAAGCGAGAACTCATACAAATGACTAATATGCAGCTGCCTATTATGGAACTCTTTCAGTAAAAGAAAACGGAGCGATATTTTTGAAATCTGATTCTAGGAATGAAAAATAAAAATTAAAAATAATAGCAGGACTTCCGTGTTAAAGCGATAGATTTGTTCGGCAGACCTAGGAATGAGAGTAGCTCTTTTGTGACACTGCGGGGTGATAAATCTAGTTCTAGTTTCTGTTTGCCGTTCTCCTGGCTTCGGGGTCTACCAAGCTCTGGCCAAAAAAAAAACATTTCCATCCTTGATTGTAGCGTTCATTTTTCATGAACGTCTCGTAGGGGCGATTACTTCAGCGCACGACTATATTTGAGTCGGAATAAAAAAATAGCTGGTTCTCCGCGATTGAAGGGATTTCGCTCCGGGTTAAATATATAAAAGCAGCCATTTTATCCCAGTCAATAACGAGAAGGTCCCAAACCGCAGACCACGTCCGTCTCTTGACCTAAACACACGCTTGGTAATATCTCAGACGGCCCGAGACCCCCAGACCGGGATTTAATGCGTATTCTGAGACTCTCTGATCTTTGAGAAATAGAATTTATCGTCGCTCCTTTCTTGAAGAAACTTTTGATATGTAACGGACGCGTCTATATTTACAAAGAGAGTGTGTCGGAATCCATTATGAAATGCGTTGGGCCGCGTTTCCTGTCCTCCAATATGTTTGTTTAAGGTTTATGCAGATACCTTTTGTCTGGATCCTGTTTACAGAGCGTAATATATTTGCTTTCGGTTTTTAACCCGTCGATGACTCCCTTCAGTGTCATCATGCTGGTTATGTTCTCCATTTCCAGTTGGCTGCACCCGTAGCGTACACTTTTTTTGGTTAAAACCAGCACACACCTTCCCATACTTTGATTCTGTAAACACAATGGCTGAGGGTCAGGCGCCAACGTTGCTCCTGGTGGACGCTTACTGGGGACTGTGGTGGGCAATTTAATGACGTTCTATGGACCTTCACAACCCTTGCCACTGACACCATTGCCTATCCCTGTCGATGACCCGTCAAGGACTTCAGTCTACAGTGTGGTGGTTTCCACCTACATGTTTCTCCTTTTGGTTCTTTCCACTTATTTATAATTATCCCCCAAATCTTCAGACATGGGAATGTCTGACCAAATCTAAGTACAGTCCTTGCTTCTTAATTTAGGATCACGTAGGCCTACTATCTACTTGGCTCATTAGGGAACCCAGTTTGAGGATCCTCTCTTCTTATCGTGACATTGCCCGAGGCTCTCCCGGCCATTATAACTATCCGCTGCCGAGCGGAGAGCTGCCATGTGTCGTCTAACGCGCATGAAGGATTTTTGTTGCCACCAATTAATGATCATTATCATAAAATCATGTCGAACACCGAAAACAAGTTTGTTTTTTGTGTTTTATCCCTTTTGTCTCTTTCATAATAAATGAATATAACTATCTTCGCTCCGCTGGCCTACAGATCCCGGCCTTTGAAGTTGGCGTGTTTCTTCTAAGGAGCTTCTAATACTTCTTCGGCTTCCTTCACGGTTTCGGTTCTTATCCTGGATTCCCCCGGGGTCTTTTCATTCTTCATGGATTTTAGCGCTGTTACTTCTAGAACAATGCGTTTTGTCTCCTTGGTATCTTCTCGTTTTGCTTCTCTGCTCAATTATTCCTCGTCTTGCCTACAATATATTGTATAGTGTTTTGTAGAAGTCAACTGGCTCTTCCTTATTTTGGAATCATGTATGTTTGAAAAACGTTCCTAATATTTTGTGGGATTTTTTTTTTTACCCAATAACCGAATATTTTATGGGGTTTTTTTTATTTATTTTTTGTATTTATGGTCATCATTTCTGGTACATCTTCTCTACATAACCCTAGTTGTCTCAAATATATCCCTTGATTTTTTTAATTTTTTTTTCCATTCAGTGCATCTCCATGTATTGGATTTTT
The DNA here is from genome assembly GCA_009364415.1 of Spea multiplicata. Classification (NCBI taxonomy): domain Eukaryota; kingdom Metazoa; phylum Chordata; class Amphibia; order Anura; family Pelobatidae; genus Spea; species Spea multiplicata. The sequence goes on along the minus strand of VKOC01002859.1, from coordinate 2,757 downwards.
CTAGTGTTCTGATTCTGTGCTTTATTTCTTAATTTTTGTTGCCCCCCCTCCCCCAAACTGCTTTCAACATTGATATCTTCTTAGTTTTATATTCTGTTTTCTCAATTTTTTTCCCCCTCTGCTTCCAGCTATAATCTTTTTTATGAGTTTTTCATAATTGTTTGCTTTAATATTCTCGCGCAACCCAAGCATGCGAAAAGGCATTTGCATCCGGAGTATACGTTCGCCAGCAGAAATAACCCGTCTCCCGTATCTTTGTGTGGTGTGTGTGTACAGCTTGCGAGTGGAAAAGTCGTTTGTTAAATTGGAATCGCAGCCAATAGGAGATGGAATCTTTGTTCTGCGCTTTCCATTGGCTAAACTGTAACGATGACAGAATTAATAATTGTATTAGAATCGAACATTATGAGGGCACCACAAGGGCGATCCCAACGTCCCATCCCCTCCCTGTTAATGGAAGCCAGTTGGTACTTGGGTCTTCTGAAGGCTATGAAGACTTGGCCGTTGGCTTTTGATGGCGTGGTCCTCAACCTTAAACCGTTTTAGACCCTTTAAACTATAGCTACGAGGACTTAAGGGAAAGCAATGTAGACCAAGTCTCCACTAGGATCTGGTTTGTATTCTTGGGATTGGTAGACCACCATTGAGTCATGGATCTCTTTACTATTTGATGGCTACCCATCAGTATTACTGTATACAGTGCTGGGGGGGGGGTTATATTACTGTATGCAGCGCTGGTGGGGTTATTACTGTATACAGTGCTGGGGGGCTATCACTGTATACAGTCCTGGGGGTTGTTGCTGTAAGTGGCGCTGAGGTTATGGCCAAGGAGAAAAATATTTCGACTGGACTTCTCCTTTCACATCCTTCTAACGTTTTTAGCATCAGCCAGTTTCCCATTTCCCATTCTGCTCTATATTTCACCCGTTTTAGTAAATGATTACTTCTCCTACACTCCAAACGTCTGCATTAGCTGCACCTTTTAACCCCTTCAGTTAGGACGGTATGCTTGGGTTCCTCTCCATTTGGATAGTATGAAATTAACCCATTGGGGCGAGGGATGTTGAAAGGCCGTGGATAATCCTTGAGGAATATCAATCAGTCCGTATTCCCAACGGCCTGGCGCGAGGCTTTGGGAATGACGACGGAGAGAGGAGGGAGAGGAAGGACGGCGCATGCAGATTAAGGCAGAGCGGGGGTATTGGGGGTTATTCTGATTTCTCTATCTGCAAGATTCCCCTTATTAACAATTATACGTTTTGGAATGAGACTTTCGGATTAAACTAAACAAAATGCACGAGAATTAGCCGCAGAAAATGACGTCCTTCAAGTCCGTAACAGTATTTTTAGTATCTTCAAATTAATAATAGAGGTTGGGCAGAAGCCGTTGGCGCGGGAAGCGATGAGAACGAGTACAGGATCCTGGATTGTATTTTGCATAAAGATCTCGTATGAGATATTTCGCTCGGTCATGGGAGGTGAAGGATTATTGCTTCGCTAAAACCCAGATTTGTATGCGATGTTCTTGAATATTTTATTTGTGCGTTAGAACTTTTTCTTCTCCGAGACCTCATGCTGGGTGATTTTCCTTACAATCTTATTTACAGCCCAATAAAAAAAATGTAACAAATAACTGTGACATTAAAATGTAATTGTAGCAAAATACAGAAACATAACTATTTAAGCATTTTTTTTCCCCTAAAATGTTTCAGCCAAAAATGTTACTTTGATAAGAAAATAATGAATTTTTTTTTTGATGTAGCTCAATATTTACAATTTTTTTTCCAAATATTCAAATGGGTGCAAAATATTTAGCTGGTGAGCAGCTAAATACATGTTTAAAGAGGAAAAAAAACAGTATATTTACCAATAATAATAATAAAACGTCTTAATAACCACCAAACCATTAAAATGTTATAATACACAGACCATTTTTTATTTCACTTTAATTACATTTTTTTATTTTAATTTCTTTTAAATAATTTTATTAAGAGATTTTTAATCAATTTAAGAGATTTAAATATTAAGAGATTTTTAATAAATACATGTATACGAACAGCATTAACTATTTTGGGATTGGGTTATTTCTTTTCATGTCCCGACGCTAGAAGCGATGCGTTCTTTTCTATGGTGTAAGCGTGACTGTGTGGATGGGCTGTGGATAAATGCTTGTGTTGTATCTGCATTCCTTGATAGCATCCATTGTGGAGTTTATAAAGCGCTAACATTCAGCAGAGATCTGGAAGAGAGTTCCGTTTTCCCATCCCCCCCATCTATATGCGCGCAGAATACATTATGTACCCGGGAGTTTTGCAAGGGGCTAATCGGGCTGAGTGACATCTTCATAAAGCCCAGAGTGGAGGAATGGATCAGATGGCAGGGGAAAGACGTGGTTCCCTCTCTGTCTTCTTTTATTCCCGCTAATCCCCGTGAGCAGCGGGAGGGAGAGAGACACTTTTTATAACGCTGATCTGCCGTGCTGACATTGTGGGGTCATGCGCAGCCAGCGACACGATCTGCTAGTTCCTACCGGTGTATGACACTAGGATGTCGTGACTTTAGTATTCTTGTTTTGTGCTTTTGTGATCAGAGTGACAGTCGGGGAGGGAGGGGGTAAATAGGGCACGTATTCCATTTTGTTTGACTTGTTGCCCCCTCCTCTCTACGGACCTTGGGCCGTAGGAAATCCCCATATCTCTCAGCTTCTTGGCCCACCTGTCCAGCAGGTGCCATGTTTCTGGCATGTCTTAGTGGGGG
>VKOC01002858.1:0-67462 GCA_009364415.1 Spea multiplicata | reverse complement strand
AGTGTTTTTTTTCAATTTTTCACCATGTTTTTCAAATAAGATGATATGATCAAAATAATGGTATCTGAAGAAAGCCCATCTTGTCCTGAAAAAAACAATATATAACTTGTGTGGGTGAGGAGAAAATTACAGCTGAACACACAAACAGCACAAACAGCCTCGGCCCCACAGGGTACAAAACGAAAAAATGAGCCCGGTCCTTCAGGGGTTAATGGACAAAAATTTACTTTTCTTTCGAAAACAAAAAAAAAATTCCTTTAGAACAGCAGTGTAGTTCAGTATTCTGAAGGTTTTCAGATGATCGCATTTAAACTTGGTTTTCAGCACGGTCCTTATTAGGGGAGGACAGGTGGCTTATAGTCCTGATAAAGGCAGGTCGCCAGAAGGTGAGGTTGAGGGGTGTGAAGGATATGTGTGTACGTATCACCTTTTTTTAGTTTATTTTCTTCAATTTAATAGACGGCAGCTTTCAAGAGACAAAGAGTCTTACCTCACGGAGCTAGCGTTCACCTGGATGAAATGACAAAAAGAATCAGGGTAGGTAGAACGTATGTCTTCCTATTACATATATGTGTTAAACTCCATCCGTCGTGTAATCTCAAACTCACTACTCTCTTAAGGATGCCTTAATGTCAATTTTTTAGAGACTGCAGATGCTAGAAGGCATGGCCAGGCCGTTCAGAACCCTGCCGTGCTTCATGAACGATCCCATTATTAAAGGGCAACAGTCTCCTAGAAGACCCCCCGATTTAAAAGAGGAGACGCCAAGCACCGGACCTCCCGTCTGGTGCAAATGCGGGAAATGCTGTGTGCTCGACTCCGAGGAGGAGACTGTGTGTTGTCACAACGTTTCAAGCTTACAATCGCTTTTAAACGAAGACTGCGGTTGCATCACCGACCATCACTTCTTCCACGAGATGTGTCTGGGCCACGACTGGCTCAATTTCCTCTTTCGCTTTCTCGGCCGGACATCGAAAAAAGAGGACGTTCTCTGCTATTTACAGTAAGTTCTTCCTCTTGGAGTAGAAGCTCATACGACATGAAGCCCATTTTATTTTTGGGTCGTTACATTGATACGTCAATTCAATACATTTCCCCCTCTATTTTAATGAAACAGTTTGAGTGCGTTATATTTATAAAGTGGTGGAATCTCAGCGAATTGAACACCAGTTAGGATTTCATAGTTTTTCTGCGTTTGAGCCTTTGTATAACATGACTTCGATATGAAAAAACATGCAAGTTGTCCCCATCTAGCTGTCTACGTGTGTAAAGAATTAAGAAATGTTTTTTATTAAATAATCAGCATATACAAGAGAAAAACTAAAACACACAGAATTTAAGACAATAAAGGGCATTCATATCCGATATAAATTCACTTAATATTTCACTAAATATTGTATCTGTTTTACAGCAAGCTTCGGAGGACCGCATATAGAGCATTCACAGTATGGGCTCACGACAACTTAGATCGTCGCAAGTATAAACCTATCCCAGCCTGCGCGATCAAGGCCGTAAGAGATTCCTTCCCCTATCCGGAGGAGCTAAATGTTGGCGTCATGAAGATGTACGATTATCCAGCAGCAATCATGGCCTTAGATTAATGTTTATTTCGTCTCTGTAATTATATACAGTTGTTACTTATTAAAAATCTATTTTTGTATCCTGTTTTTCTTGTCTGTACATGCAGAAACTCCTTGGGGTCTATTCACCAAGGGCTGAGTTGGCCCTGGAACTTTAATAGCGTGGGTAGGTGTTTAAAGAGCTGCCCGGCTGCATGTTGGAGGGTAGAACTTCTGGAGGAACCCCGAATCACTTGGAAACCTGTTTCAATGTAATCAGGGAATCAGTGGAGGACTAGCCCCGCGGGGCCGGGGGGGCAATTTCTCCTGAGGCCGCTTCAAAATTCTTCAAAAGTGTGTAAGTGTGAGTTTGTACGTGCAAATGTGTGCGTTAGTGTGAGTGAGTGTGTTCCAGTGCGTAAAATATTTACTGGGTAGGGGCTGGGGGCCACTTGGCTATACCTGGCCCCTGGACCAAAACGGTGCACCTCGGGACGGGGCTTCAATAAGATTTTTGTGAGTTCTGTATTACTTACTATTTATGTAACAAAGTGATTTAAAAGAATACCCCTTTTCAAGAACAGATCCCATATATATATATATATGAAGCATAATAATAAAAATACAAATAATAACAATCAATTGCAACAATGTATCCAGTCTAGCCTCGCACTACTCAGAAGCACTGCGCATGCGCGTGTCATGCCTCATGCACCCTGCTGGTATCCGTCCGCGTTGTAATAAAGTCCTTTAATAAATTACAACCGTCCTCGGGTCCAAAGGGCACCGGGCCAAAGTCTGATCACCCCCGGGGGGAGCTGTTATCTTATCTCCGTCACAGTGCCTGCCGCGGCCGTGGAGAATATAATTACATAAAGATGTAAAGAGTCCAACCTGTGGCTCTGTACGGCACAGGTGACATGTATGGATTTTAACCCTTTGGTGGCCAGAGGTGACTCAAATAACACGTAATACATTTAAACCTTTTTGATGAGCCGGGCGGCGCTCTGCAACCTGACCGCCTGGTCCTCAAGGGGTTAACCTGTCAGCCCCCCCGGGCTGCTCCTGGGGCAGATCGCCGCTCGTGATACTTTGTAGCAGTTTTACTGTCACTTGGAACGCCGGGTGACACTGCGATCACGTGATCAGACCGGGGAGGCTCTCTGGGTAAAGTGCAGAGGAGAGGAAGCGCTCGGTATTTACCGTCTCTGCGAGACTGCGGCGTATCCGGGTGAGTGACCGGAGAACTCAGCGTGAGCGCAATGCCTTTGATCCATACAGTCAGGCTATATGTGTGTGTTATACAGCTAAGTCATTTGATCCATACAGTCAGGGTATATGTGTTTGTTATGCCGCTAAATCATTTGATCCATACAGTCTATATGTGTTTGAAATAGAACTAAACTCTTTAGATCTATACATCCAGGGCTATATGTCTTTGTAATCCTGCTAAACCATTTGATCTATACAGTCAGGGTGATATGTGTCTGCATTACTGCTATATGCATAACACACAATATGTTATTATTAATAAAAATATGAAATAATAACAATAATATAATAATTATAACACCAACAGATACTTTGTATTGAAATACTTCTGTGGGTAATGAAACCGGTGCTGAAATAGTTAACTCAAAGTATCAGATCTACATAAAGAATTTTTTATGAATATGTTTTAAAAATGTTTCTGGTATTCTGCAGGAGGCTGCGATTGGGCGGCTGTTCGCTGAAAGGCGCGCTGCATATGATATATGATGGCGCTATACAAACCGATAAATAATAACGCTACTGATTACTAAGAAAAATGTCTGTCTTCCTGCTTGGGCTCGCTGGGTAAAAATGTCTGTTTGACAAATAGTTACCAACTGTCCTGTTGGGAAAGTCGACCCACTCCCAGTTTATGGATGACGGCTATGTGTGTCGTAAATGTGTGGATGGGATGTATAGATCAAACACAGAGGGTGTGAACAGAACTCACCCGGATTGTTCTAAAAAAGCCACGTTAACCAAGTCGGCTGCGTGAGAGACAGCAGGGAGACGTAATCCAGAAAAACACCAGCAAACTGTGCCATTTGATCTATACATTTGCTATCACTTTAAGGATTACTTTTTACCCGATGCAAAAGGCAGAGTCGGAAGGGTTGATTTACTTGAGTGAATTTATTATTATTTTAGTTTGTTATGTTTATTTTATTATTATTATTATTATTTATTATTATTATGTTTACTTTTTTTATGCGAGGCATTTATAGTTTGTGGAGTTCGGAACTCGATGTGAAAACGCAGAGGAATCAAATGACGCATCGAGGAAGAACGTGATACACAAAACAGAATTAATTAATGGTTATTTACTAAGCAAAATAATACTAGGTCACCTCGGCTGGGCGGCCGAGCTGGGTGTGAGTCTGCTTTCTGTTTGCCGTGTGATACAATAAGATGCGTGTGATTTTAATATCGTACTAAACCAAAAGGCCCCCGGCTACCGGATTCTGGGCTGGTGATTGCCCGCTGGTGTCCCATGCTCATACTTCCCAGCAGTCCCTTTTTTGTCGGGACAGTCCCGATTTCCATGCGCTGTCCGAGGTAGCCGCCCCGCCGTTTGTAATCGCTTTGTATCATGGGGGATGACGCTTTATCGTGGATCTCTTGCAGGGAGTCCCATGGATCTGGGCTGCGATGGCGTCCATATATTGGGCGGGGCGTTTGGTGCTTTGGTCTCTTTGGTATTAATATGGGCCGCCCGCCGCTTCGGGGCCGTCTACCAGCTCTTCCACAAGGTGAGGCCTCGCACTTTGCTTGCCAGACGAACCGGTACTAATTGGGTTGATTCCTAACATTTTGCCCCAATTGCCCTTTCCAGGTGGAAACTCAGAGTCCTTGCCACGGCGGGGAGGTGGTTGCTAAAGTTCTGCAGGCCCACGGGGTCCGTTACGTCTTCACCTTGGTTGGCGGCCACATTTCTCCCATCCTGGTTGCCTGTGAAAAGCTGGGAATCCGCGTAGTGGATACGCGGCAGGAGGCCACGGCAGTGTTTGCCGCGGACGCCGTGGCCAGGCTGTCGGGTATGTAGATCCGTCTTGTGTTTAATTACTTGCGGGAGAACTATTGCTCATACCACCAAAGTGTCTCATGTTTAATTGAACAGTCCTGACTCCCATGCAGCTGCCCCACTGCCCTGCCTCCGTGGGCAGTCATGGGCCGGTTGGGGAGGTCCGTTTGGACCGGTAGTCTCTTGCTGCGTTAAGCCCTGTGTAAGGCATACATAAATTTTCTTTATATGTAAAGTAATTGGAAGTGGCCCAAAACTGGCACCTCGGTCAGGTCAGGCCTTAAAATGTTAGAATGTTAATCTTTTAATGATGTTTTCTTATTAATTTTTAACGATTACACATCTTTTATTTTCTTATTCTGTTCTTTTTACAGCATTTTTTACCTTTGTTTTTTTCGGGCCGGTTGTCTGCTTTGCGGGTTTTTTTCTTGTTTTTTTTTTTTTAGCCGTTATGAAATAACCCTTTGTGTGCTTTGGCGCAGGCACTGTGGGCGTTGCTGCGGTTACCGCGGGCCCCGGCTTAACGAACACCGTAACGGCCATTAAAAACGCTCAGATGGCCGAATCCCCTCTCCTGCTGATAGGAGGAGCGGCCGCCACGTTACTGCAGGTATATCCCAAATGGAAGCTCTGCGGCTCCTCGTGGGAAGGGTGTGTGGCTTCACTAAGGGGCGGGGATAGCTATGCATATGAGCAGGGCTAGAATAGAAGAGAGGAAGCGGCCAGAACCTGGTTGAGGAAGGGGTGGCACGCCCCGCTTCTCCTCCAAAAATGGCATCCACTGATGTAGGACCGCCCACTGACATCACTGGGACATACGCACAAGGGGGGGCTTCGGGTATTTGCATTTAAAGAATATATAACCTGACGTTCTGAATCTCCCTCCAGGGTCGAGGGGCTCTCCAGGACATAGACCAGATGTCCCTCTTCCGGCCTCTTTGTAAATTCTGCGCCTCCGTCAGGACCGTGCGGGAGATTGTCCCCGTGCTCCGGAAAGCCATGGCCGCGGCCCAGTCCGGGACCCCCGGTAAGCATCTCCTTACCTGATCAGCTCCTTTAGGGCAATCGCTTTATCTTAGAACATCTCTGGGGTTATCACGGCTCGGACCTGCTCAACGGGGTCTATGCTTCCCCCGGAAAGTGACCCGATTCCCACCGTGTAAGTCAAAGACCATTTTGAACTAAAATTTCCCCCCGTCAGCTCAATGTATCGAGTAACATGTGAAGACGGAATCCCAATGTCATTGAAGCACAGGAATTCTTTATCAGCAAGGCACGAAATAAACGCCTTAAGAGTTTCACGTCAAAGGGCGCCAGCGGTGATCGTTTTCTCTCTTCCCTTCCCCCACTCCAGGACCGGTGTTTGTGGAATTTCCTATCGATACTTTGTATCCCTATCACGTGGTCCATAAGGAGCTGTCCCCAAAAGGCGCCCCCAAAGGAATTGTAGGAAAAGTTACCAACTGGTGAGTGCCGAGGGTTCATTGCTGATGGATTAATGTGGGAAGGACTGGCTGTTAGCAGTGGGTTATATTGGGAATGTTGGGGGGATTAAAGATGGCCGTTGACAGACCCCCCCCAGCTGTTGCCGGAGAACGTACTCTTACCTTTTGGTTTGGACAGACCGGTCAAGACACGAGAGATGACCTAAAACTCCAAAAGACCGAAAAGGACCTGTGTGTAAGAACCTACGCTAGAGAAATCTACCTAAATTACTGCGTTTCTGTGATTTTTGGCCAAAAAAAGTCAGATTTTAGGAAGAAAACCAAGGACGTTGTCTTTGGAGGTTTAGGAAGAAAATTAAGATGACCTGGAAATTCTTCAAGACTCCACATGCACTTCCTTAGTCTGTTACTTAACCCCTTAATGACAAAGCCTGTACATGTAGGGGCTCAAAATGCATTGTTTCCAATGGGTTTTGGGACCATCCATTGTTCTTAAGGGGTTAAAATAATATGGTTGGTTCTTTATTGGTTCTTGATGAGGGCTCGGACGTCTCTCTGGGTTCTGGACGGTTTTTTTAAGGCTATAAACCCCGTTCCCGATTGATGTTTACATCGCGCCGTATCTTGCATGTAAATTTTAGGTATTTACAGAATCATCTGAATAACTTATTTGCCGGAGCCTGGGAACCTCGGGACGTGTCCCCCCTCCGAGTCTCCGTCCCGCAAGCCACCCCTGACCAGGTATCTGCGTACCGTTAACATCTCCATGTCTCCGGTATTTTGTGGTTATTATTGATATTTTTAATGCCGATTTAAGTAATTTGGGCATTTATTTTGAATTTGAACACCCTCCAGGTTCAGCAGTGTATGGAGCTTCTGAGTCGGGCGAAGAAGCCGGTGTTCCTTTTGGGGAGTCAGGTCACCCTGCCCCCCACGCCCGTTGAAAAGCTCAGGTAACGGTCCTCCTGGAAAAGGTTTTCTGTCTGTTGGTTAAACGATCGCCGCCGAGCAGACGGCCCTCCTGATGAAGGAACCTCTGAACGCGTCTGGCCTTCGGCTGTAGACTTTAGTAAATGTTGTCCATTTGGCCCCAGCGTGCTCCGACCTCTCCTCCCCATGGCTGCGGGTCCCAGAAGAAAACGGGGTAGAATGAGGTCTTTTCCATAAAATATTACTAATCGCTGGTAACTTTGAGCAAAAGTTATGGGGATTATTTTCACTGCTTGTTTTATCTTTAAAGTATTTTGTCCATAAATGCAAATAAGCCGATTTCCCAAAATATAGCTGAATCTTTCCATTTATCGCCTCATCTCAGATAGCGTTATAGACGTGTGAAGAGTGCAAGCTCTGCGGTCCTTGGCGCTGTTCTAAGCGCTCCGTCAATGGTTCTGTAATTTGGTTCTTGATGGTCCTGCGTTTGTTTTGTATACTCCCCAGGAAGGCTCTGGAGTCGTTGGGCATCCCGTGTTTTTTGGGAGGCATGGCAAGGGGCATGCTGGGAAGGGACAGCCCGCTGCACATCCGGCAGAACCGCAGGGATGCGTTGAAGGAAGCGGATCTCGTCATTCTGGCTGGTGAGAATTTTTACAGCTCCGTGTACGCGGCTAGAAATGCGGGGTCCCAGCTCTGCCGGTCTTCAGCTCCAATAATCGTTAGTAGGCTAAATGTCCAAATTTTAACGGCTTTGACCGCCCGCCAAGCTGCGAAACCCATCAAGGTGTCTGCTTCTGTAGAAATCCACGATATGATGTCATACCCCAGCGCTCTGCTTCAATACATCATAAAGTGGATGGCCATGCCTCTAACCACTCCCCCTGCCCCACCTCTAACCACACCCCCACGGAGGTTCCCCTGATTTGGGGTGCATGGACGAGCTAAAAGTGGCACGATGGCGGTTGGTAAAGGAGGTTGTGAATACCGTAGGGTATTCTGTTGGGTTGGTTTAGCTTTGCTTAGAAGACATTGCCCGCGATAAGATAACCGAGGATTATAATGAATCCACTGCTCTCCGCCCCAGGTACCGTCTGTGATTTCCGCCTTCCTACGGCCGCGTCCTGAACCGGCGCAGTAAAATCATCGCTGTGAACAGAGACCGCACTCAGCTCATGAAGAACTCCGACATGTTCTGGAAACCAACGATTGCGATACAAGGTGAGCCGTCCGGGGGGCCGGTGCCACTAAACGCATCTCTGTCTTGGCTTTTATTCTGTAAACGTTCTTAATTCCTAAAATAACTGCACGGAAAGCAGCTGCAAATCTGGAAGAATTTTGGAATTTTTTTTTCTAGCTTCTGGTTCATTTTCACCAAATCTCATGATTTTTCTCACTTTGTTCCCCAGCGGACGCCGGCTCCTTTATAGTCAATCTCTGCGAGGGTCTTAAGGGATATTCGTGCCCCTCGGACTGGGCAGGAGGACTGAAGACAGGAGATGCCGATAAGGAAAAAGCAAACCGGTAATTATATAAATATTAACATCATGGGAATGGGATCTACTGGGATCTAGGGATCTACTATTAATATGTACATGGTGGGCCTAGGAAAGATTAACACCTGCAGTAGTGATTTACAGATTTAAGGAGATTAAGGGTAATTTACTTTCTATTCCATTTTTATATACGCCAAAGGCCAATTTTCATTCATTTCATTCACTGCGTGTTGGAGACTAACGTGGCTCGACTAAATCAATGTGGATCTACCCAAATATATATATTTATAAAAAAAAAGAATGTACTTTGTTAGAAGTTGGCGGTATTAAAGAGCCAGGAATGAATTATTAAAGATGCTGTCCTAATAGGTGTGTTTTTTTTTTTGGAGAGATCCTTAAAGTTTACTTTTTAAAAAGTCTTTTGCACTTTGTTTAAAAAAAAAAAAAAAAAATTCTATTCTTTAGCCAAAAAGCTGAAGAGAAGACAGAAAGGCATCTGAATCCTCTGAAAGTTCTGCACCTGGCCGAGGAGGCAATGGCGGAGGACAGCATAATCGTAGCGGACGGCGGGGATTTTGTCGGGAGCGCGGCGTACATTCTTCGCCCGCGGGGTCCCTTGCGTTGGCTGGATCCAGGTAATATCTTCGTGTTACTTCGTGCGGCTCTTCTCAATGTCAGGAGCCAAAGACTTCCACGATCCAACAGAACACCAGTTTGCTGCTTAGCAGTTAAGCCTTTTTATTGACGGTATGGATAACGGCCACCTATAGAACGGTCTCTCTGGTATATATGATATAACGCTGTGTTATCCGGCAGAGAGGAAAGACGTGCGCTAAATACCCGTCGGAAATCCGGTACTAGGAGAGGACGTCTAAAATAAGACCTCCCTTTATAAAATCTTTATATAATGTGATATTACTTCATAAAAATCTTTTTCTTAAAAAACACACATTTTCAGATTTTGGTATTTTATCAATTCCATTTCATCGTCTCTAATGATTATACTTTGATGACTCTTTGTAGGTGCGTTTGGGACTCTAGGGGTCGGAGGAGGATTTGCTTTGGGAGCCAAGCTTTGCCGGCCAGATTCAGAGGTAAGAAGAAAGAAAGAAAACGAAAGAAAGAAAGAAAGTTCCTCTTACAGAGGAGAAACATTGTAACCATTTTAAAAACTACTCTGCTGGGTTTTGTGTAGGTCCTCATCTCATCTGTTGTGTTACATTGTTAACATAATAGTGTCTAGTCTTCCAATTTTTTTTTTTTATTATTTTTGAAAACAAAAATTAAACTTGATAAAAAAAAAACAAAAAACAACTTTTCATTTCTTTACGTTTATTATAGGTTTGGATCATATTTGGAGATGGATCGTTAGGATACAGCATTGTTGAATTTGATACTTACACACGTCACAAGGTGGGGATTTTTTATGTGTTTTATGTCTATCTCAATTAATTAACCAAATACGCACATTTCACAGAGATCTTCTAACTTTACTTATTAGGTACAATATGGATTATTATTTATTGTTTGTATAGCACCATCATATTCTGAAAGGCTGTACAATGGGTAGACAGGACAAGTAGTGCATAACAATTATGACTTACAGAAACGGGTAAGGAGGGCCCTTGCTCAAAGAGCTTACAATCTAGAGCATTGTAGAAATGTAGCGATTGTCTGCTTGGCTGTCGGCCCCCCGGAACGTTTATTTCTATATGGAGCGTTATCCACCTGCCTGCCTATGTATAGGTTATTTAGAATATATATATATTTTGTCCTCTAACCTTTTTTTTCCGACAGACGCCGGTGATTGCTCTCGTTGGGAACGACGCCTGTTGGAGTCAAATTTCTCGAGAGCAAGTTCCCATGCTGGGAAGCAACGTAGCCTGCGGCCTGGCATATAATGGTGAGTTCCCTCCATGAACCTGCCTAAAAATAATGTAATAATCCATTTAAAATAACGCAAAGCTCTCAAGTCTCCGTTCCACCTTCGCAGAGTTCCTTAGAAGCTTCCCGAAGCTCGATTATATATTTAACGTAATTCATCTTCATTAACAAAAAAAACCTTATTTCCTCTGCAGATTATCACACCGTGGCGGACGGGTTTGGCGGCAAAGGGATCCTCGTCACCCGGCAAGATGAAGACAAGCTGGCGGACATCATTGAGGAGGCCCGGGACGCCTGCAAGAAGGGGAAGGCCGTTCTCCTCAATGTTCTGATTGGGAAGACAAATTTTAGAGACGGTTCCATCTCAGTTTAAAGCCTTAATAGACCGGAAATGTCACCTCTTATCAAAGCTTTTCTGGGTGGGCGTCGAATGGTCTTTTGGATTTTTCCGGGTTACCCCTGCTGTTTTTTCGGTTAAAGGGTTTAATCCTTTAATCAGAGAATGATAGGAGTAGAATCAATTCCTGGCTGTTTTAACCACCCAATACCGTATAAACCAATTGGGCGAGAAGCCGAAACGCTAAACTCAGGTATACTATGCAACTAATCGTAAAATCCTGATTCAAACCTAAACATTTTGCCAAAACATCCATTTTATTATTTTTTTTACTAAGTCAAAAATCTAACGAGGAAGAGAAGTGAAAGTATTGTAATTTCTGCTAACTGGATGCTTATGATTTTCAGGGTTTTTTTTACCCTAAATTATTTTGTGTCCCCCCCCCCCCCGCAAAATTCCACCATTTAATTTTAAGAACTTCTTGGCAAAAAAAAAAACTCGGAAATATTAACGAGGGCCAAATCGCAATGAATTCCTTTATCAGTAAATTCCAAAGATTCGTGCGGCTCCTATATATGTCTACAGGACTTCAGATGTCGGGGAAGCTTTTTGTGACGCACTTCCAGAGGAATATAAGAAAAAAGTCAGCATGTACGTACATATACGTCATATTTGCCGATCAGGAATTATGTGCAAATTGATTTGTGATCAAAGGCAAGAGAAAACTTAATTTAAACCCAAGATGCTCATGGATCTCCTCCGTAAATGGTAACGGATCCAGGGTTGTCCATCATCTGCTTTTGACATAAATTGGGGGAGCCAAGCCCATCGGAGCCGGTCATAGAAGGGTTAAAGCGTATTAATCTAATAGATGTGGGGTTGAAGTTGAGGATTTCGGTGTTAATTTGAAACTGAAATATTTTCTGTGTTATTAATATTTTTATTTGCTCGGCGGTTATACAGAATATTTGCGGTTTTTAGTTTGAATTTTTAATTTTCTTTGGGAAATCTGATGTTTCAGGGAATGTACGGCTGCTTTGTTTTATTATTACTGTATTTTATTGATTTTCTGATAATAATGAATAATGGTTGGCTGGGATTGGTATATTTTTTTAAAACAAATCTGTAGCTCTTATAGACTCCATCAGCAGTCTGTGGGGTTTATGAGATCTGATGAAGAGGATTAGAAGAAAGCATTCAATAATAGATTAGGAGCGGATAAAGGGTTAAATAAATACGACCTTCGCTCGAGGTGAAAGATGTCTGAAGAATGGTGTACAACAAGGGCCCCTACCTTGGAGCTACCCTGGGTTTGGTGATCTGGTGGCTCCAGGCGGGAGGGTGATTTGGGTCCAATCAAGCAGGATTTGGTACACCAGAGGGGGGGTGGACAGGATGGGGAAATTAGCTAAATATTAATTTTCGCACTTCCCTGGATAGTCTATACTAGCCGTGATACCTGGAGCTTGTAGGGAGTAGAGAGACAGAGATAGATTAGAATTTTATGTTTGGGGGAAATAAATACCCAAAATACCCCAAAACACTGTTATTTTGAGATTACCGCTTTATGCATCATTCAGTGAGGCCTCTTTTAGTATTTGCAGGAAAAGGTGTTCCTACATTTTCTTATTGTAATCTTTGTAAAATTATGTAAATTGTTTTAATAAACTAATTCTGATTAAATGATTGCATTAATATGCTTTTTATCGGAGTGTTTTGTTTTCAGATAAAACCCCCATCAGCCAAGGAGGCAAAAAATATCCCCTAAGGGGTAATCATTTCTGTTTTAACCCACATGCCATGGGGGCTGGGCAGGATTTACATCTTGGGCTGTAGACCTCTCATAGGATGGGGGGTATATTTGCTCAATATGAACCCCTAGGTTTATTTAATTATCCCCTACCTATTGCCTTCCCCTTACTCCTTAGTTAATAGGGTGCCTGGGGATACCTGTTTACAGTTTTCAAAATACATTTTAATTTTTTTAATTATGTATTGCGGGGGGGATAATTCTGTGCGTTTCAGACGAGGACATGAGAGTTCTCATTGAACTTAAATGCAGTAGCATCCCCTCGCCTGGAACATGCAAAATTTGTATGCCCTTGCGTGCCCTTGAAAATTTAGTGAATAAAGTCCCACGGTTCACAAATATAATATAAAACATTGTTGGCAGGGCGATAAGGGATGGTACCATTAAAACTATTTCTGATGCTTTCATAAAGAAAAAGCACCCCAGCTCCGCACGGAGGACACCCCCCCCCTTACTTTTTACATTTATAGAAGATATTCAGGGTGTTAGAAACCCTTTGGTCACATGATGAGTCCTTGTAAAAGTGTGACACGGTGTCTTCAATTGACCAAACAAACATGGTGTTAAGATGTATATAGTAAAGTAACCTTTTGTATCTGGGGTACTATTACGTTATGCGTAAAGGATAATGGCTATTCTGGGATGAATTGGTAAATGTGGCGCAACCACCAAGGAAACCAATAGAATGTTACCACGCTTACTATGTGGCAAAATAATTTCCTCACTGAGCTGCCATGTAGAAGGTTAATTGCCGAGGGCTAATAAATCATAAGGTGTACTTGGTCTTCACACACAGCTTCTCCATTTTGGCTTTATTTTTGTTGAATAAATTATGACACAGTGTAATATGTCATGCGTTTTTGTTCATCCGAGATTGTATTTTCCTAATTTTTAGACCTGCTGGGGAACAGATGATTGTTATTACGCCCGGATATGCAAAACCATAGAATTGAAAGAGGGTGTACCTTCGTTTTTCGCACGACTGTATCCATGAGGCCAAAACAAGATTGAAATAAATGACCAAATTGCCCGCATTCTGTCCTCCTGATCGTAATTTATTTAAGGTTGAATATACTGCCCAATGGGGTGGATAATGTATTTTTCCATTAGAATGTGGAATTTGATTATTCCTGTTTTGTCATAATAACTTTATAAACCACTGAACACATGGAGAACTTTTTTTTAAAACTCATTCAGAGTTTCATTCAGGGTTTAGTTGAAGCCACCGGTGGTTTGAGAGGCTTCTCCCTCGGCTCCGCTCTTCCCTCTCCGCTCTCCGAAGGTTTAATTGTCTGCAAAGGAAATAACTGATTAGCTTTTACTTATCCGGGGAGATTCGGCTCGGTGATTAAAAGACAATGTGAAACAAACATCGTTCCCGAAGAGGATACGGCTCATTAAAACAAAGCGAATCACAAACAATCAGATGTCTGGAGAATTTGGGTTTCATTTAATCAAAATGGTGTAATATTTCCTACCTATTAACCGGATTAAACGATAACTGCACGAAAACCGATCATACACCTCGTTTCAGTATGTTTGGATATGTTGCATCACGTCTGTCCGATATTTCACATAATAACAATATTTTCTTAATTGGAGTCTTTAGCTGGAATTAATACCTTTAATTGGGACGACGTTGAAAAACATGTAAAGTTACATAAGCTTTCGGGACCTCAGAGGTCTCTTCTTCAATGAGACCTCTCCCAAAAGCTTAAGTAACATTACATTTTTCTCTATGTTGACCCAACTTTAACCGAAGACTTCATTTTCTTAAGGATAATATGAATAAGTATCTGCCATAGAAATCATTGTAACGCACGTTGCCTTTGGTGCCTTTTTATTTTTTTGTTTGTTGATGAAATTTATTAAATAATTTTCTAAAACTGAAGGACTCCTTGATTTAGTTTTTATTATAAACCGCGGCGCGCTTGTACAGTAATACTTAAACCAGCCCATTTTCTATTTACTTCGGGTGATATTTTCAGACTAAAAACGCAGAGCGGCCATGTTTTTCCTAAATAGCTGAGAAATATGTGAATCAACAAAAAGTTATGATTTGAAATTCATCTTCCAAAACACCGGTTAATTTCCATGCCAGATTCTGGATAAACCTTTGTTATAATGTCTACAGGTTAAAATAACCAATATATTCTGTTTGAAACGCACCCTGTGTGTAGACCATGGGGGCAGCCATCTTAACTTCCTGTTCTCAGGATTTGCATGATTATTCCTGCCTAATAAATAATTTTTTCCGTTTTGAGTGGACATTGGCAGCCTTCTAAGGAGAGTAAGTTGAAAGGCTAAGCGTTTGAGGTAAAACCATCTATTTTCAGGACAACTGAAAACCAGAAACGAAAGTCCTGAAGCCGTAAGCTTGTCTGGGAGTCCAAACAACTTGTATCACCCATGTAAGCAGCGCCACCAACTCATAGAAAAAAAAAAGGATTCTAGGAAATGATGTCAGAGGAAATCTAGCAGTTCCTAACAGGCACTCCCTGGGTTTCGGCCGGAGACTCTGGGAGAATCGGTGCTTCTCAAGGTCAATCCTCCGGGTTGCGGGAGCAGGGTCCTGACAAGCCGGTTTCCCCTTTTAAATGGAGGTGTGTCCCACAAGGTCAATGGGAACGCCCACTGACATTGGCGGGAACGCCCACTGACGTCAGCGGGAAGTCCTGGTCGCATCCCGTGAGGGGGGATCCGGGTAGCCGGAGCATAAAGGTTTCCAGGTGTGGTTGTACCGTCCAACCAATCTCCCTGACTATAAGAGCGTCGCCACGTTTGGTAGACGGGGATTAGTAGATGGCGTTCAGTGTACAGGGATAGATTTGTCATAGAATACATAGAATTCAAATGAGTTAAAAACCCAAACCTTACATGGCACACATTTAATATTCATCCCGAGTTTAATGAGATCACCTTTGGCATCATAAAGAAATTCCCCACCCTTCGCCTTTTGAACGTGGTTGGCTATAGTTAGAAAATGGGTGCAGGGGTTGCCTTCATCTGGTTAAGTCTTACCTTATATCTTGGACTGGTTGAATTTCACTGATCTGGATATTTTTAAACCCGAAACACTATATATCGTTTTATGTACCTTTACACGCACATTCAGAGGAAACGAGACTTTCCGTCTACACGATGGACTGATTGAGAGATCACGGCGGCTCCTCTCGTCTTGGGGTAATAAAGCCAGGATGGACGGCTGTAGAGATTGTGACAGCCAGGGCTCGAAGAGACTGTGACAGCCCAGACTTGGAGATGCGTCTTTGACGGATAGACGACCCCCCCATAAATAACCCTCTAATCAACCAGCTTCACTTATTATCATCATATAACCAACATCAACTATGATCATCCATCATTGTGCATTTAGCCAATCACATCCATACTTCCAAAATAAACATTAATGAATAAATAACATGAAAATATGTCGCATATGATGCAGGCAGACTTGGTTTTAGGATTAAATCTATAAATCCCAAGGTTATTTTTGCTTGGGGCTTCCTTTTCTCCATGTTGCGCCAACAAGAAACATTAATAACCTCGACAAAGCGTTTTCATCCCTAGACGCTCGGCCACCCAAGTGTCACGGGGCTAATTGGATGGCCCTAAAACCCTTTGTCTCCATCGCAAAATAAAATAAATAACTCAGATATTATAATTATTATTTTTCGCTGATTAGACCAGTGGAGGTTGGTGTGTCCCATGTGACGTTGGGGGTTGCTAACCTCACTGATATATATACCCGACTCAATAAAGACCAGACGCATGCGGGACTCCAGATGTATTTCATATACGTTATGATCTGCATTAAAACTTCATTATCTGATTCCAAAGATTGTCCTTAGCCAAAAAAATATTCAAGAACCGCCATAAATTTTCAAGGTAAGTTTACTTCAACGAACAAGATTGGTCCGGACGACCTGAATCCCGACAAGTTCCTACCCGTACTTTTAAAAATGTACTAATTTTATTAGTTTTCCTTTTTTTATTTCGCAACATAAATTGAAAATATTTGCTTAATGCATTTTGACATAAATATTTAAATATTTGATTTTTTTTTTAAATCCTACTTTATTAGATCATTCTAAATTCTAATGAATTAAAACAGACTATTGCAGGTTACGTCAGCAATTTGAATGAATGAATGAATATGGATGCAGGTGACATAAATACTACCGTATTTTAAATTAGCTATAAAAAATATTTACAAGAGCATTGTAATGCATTTTAATAAATATTCACTTTTTTTTAAGATCATTCTAAATTCTAATTCATTAAAACAGACTATTTCAGGATACGTCAGCCATTTGAATGAACGAATAGGGATACAGGTGCCAAAAATACTATTTTCGATTAAGGGAAATGTAAAAATACTAAGGATTTTTGTTTAAAGTCGAAACACTGTATTTATTTAGTGGAAATCAATATTTTCAAATACACCTAACAATTTTGCAAATGTATAGTGGATTTGCTTCACTGCCTGTAAATCATTTGATGCAAATCCCATGGAAAAAAAGATTTCTGTTTATTTTCAGTTAATTAATGAATTAATATAAAATCAATATTTTATATAGAATAGGAAGGTCGGAACAGTTATGACGGATCCATTTCATATTTATGGAAAAATAAAAGAAAAATTGCCTTTATAATAGAAATAAGAATGATGTACAGTTTTCTTGTAAAAAAAACAACAATTTGTAATAAAAGTTCTAATAAATAAAATGAATATTTTATCTCCAGCCATTGAAATAAAAGAATAGTAATTTGATAATGCGTTTATAATATAAGTAAGAATTAGAAATACATTAAAAGAATTGTAAAAAATCACTTAATACCTTATTGCACCGACCATATTAGACAAACAGACCGATTAATATTAGTATTGCATACAGTAGCCGCGAGCAAAGCGTATTGGAAAATTATTGCTACATTCAGATCATTTTTTTAATTAAAAAGTTTCGTTTTTCAAATCGAATAATCAAAATACCAATACAAATATGCACATATATTAATAAAATACATCTATACAATTAAACAAAAATCATACAAAGAAAATTAAGCTCAGGCTTTTTTTTTCTGATTTGTTTATATTTGAGTTTAGAATGTGAAATAATCAACAAATCGATGGTCTCACTTTATGGCTGTTGGGGTGGTGACCACCAGATTGTTACGAACGTCAATGGATTGAGGCGTTGGGATAATGAACCTGTCTGCCATGGGTGTTTTAGCATTAAGGAAGGGTATTGTTTATAACATATATAATAACACATAGCATAATACCGGTAATATTATAATATAATACACGGTGACTAGAGAGCTACGGCCGATTAAGAATGGCATACTGAAATCTATCTGATCTTCTCTACCTTGTTAGAACCTGTGATATTAGGTAATATTTTTCTACAATAACATATTTATAATATGTGGGCTCTAAAAAAAATCAGTTTGACGAATACCGGCTTGTAGATTGTATTGAATTAACTAAGAACAAAGGAAGTAAACCTTTGCATTAATGGTTGAGAATTCTAGCGTCGGGTGAGCTGGTCGCAGAGTCCGATGAGCTCTGTTAGGATGAGTATGACCTGCTTAGGAACCAAACTGGACTCATCTTTTGAACACCAGACCCCAAAATTTGCCGGCAGATCAGCCTCGTTCGGCCCCCGTCTAGTCCCCGTTTCTCCTGCTGTAACGACTCAAACCTTAATCAGTCTCGTCTTAGATTCAGGAGCCGTATGCCGATCCCATGCATGTTCTTACCATATCTGCTGGAGGCATTACATTTAATGTCGATGGAGTAGTTTGTGCAAAATTATAGTTTTCTAAACCAAATACAAGAACCAAAATACACAACTGAAATTTTCTAACCTCTGGTGTCCCAACGTTTGAGTTATTTTCTGCTGTCACAGTCTATCTGTTTCACGGCGTCTGTAAAATGAGAGAGATATATAGATTCTTGTTTAATATAAGTTGCAAAAAATAAACACTTTTGATGATTTGAAATAATTTCCTTCCAGCCCAAAGCATGAACTCTCTGAATGTAACCATGGTGACCGAGTTCATCATTGTGGGCTTCCCGACTCTTTACAGGTACGGTCCGTACCTATTTGCTTGCCTCCTTCTCATCTACCTCCTCACCGTACTGGGAAACGTCGTCATATTTGTGACCATCCGGCTGGACTCGCGGCTCCACACTCCCATGTACTTTTTTATCAGTATTTTATCCTTTCTGGAGCTTTGCTATACGGCCGTCACCATCCCAAAGATGCTCATCAACCTACTGGCGCCAAGGAGAAGTATATCGTTTAAAGGTTGTCTTCTTCAGACCTACTTCTTCCACTCGCTTGGAGCAAGCGAGTGCTACTTACTCACGGTCATGGCTTACGACAGATACTTAGCAATCTGCCACCCTCTACGCTATTCCTCCATCATGACGGCTGGAGTCACCCTACGACTTGTGTCCGTCTGCTTCGCCATTGGGTTCTTATGCCCCCTCTCCGAAGTGATTCTAATATCCAAGCTCCCGTTCTGTGGCAGTAATGAGGTCCAGCACATATTCTGTGACTTCCCACCGCTTCTGAGTCTGGCCTGTACCGACACCTCGGTCAACGTCATCGTAGACTTCGCCATCAACAGCTTCATCATTTTGGTGACCTTCTCCTTTATCATGATCTCGTACATGAAGATTATCATCGCGGTCATGAAGATTAACGGAGCTAAATGGCGTCTGAAGGCCTTCTCCACGTGCGTGTCTCATATCAGCGTGGTGCTCGTGTTCTTCACCTGTATCATTTTCATGTACGTGAGGCTCACCAAAAGCTATTCTTTGTACTATGACCGCGTCCTAGCTGTTATTTACTCGGTGCTCACTCCCATATTCAACCCCATCATTTACAGTCTACGGAACAAGGAGATAAGGGTGGCTTTTAAACGGAAACTATGTAACAAAAGCTCCTATTATCACTAAGAAACAGACCGATGGAAAAAAATGTAAATACAAAGCAAATCAAATGTATAATTAATGATACAACCTAGAATAATCCCTGGAATTAAGAATATATAAAAAGTATGATAAAAAAATAACGTTTACTAACAAATGTTAAATTATTGTCAATGATTGTTAGATCAATATATATATATATATATATATATATGGAATTTCATAAAATGATACTTTTTGAAGGACTTGAAGTTTTTGTCTCGGCTAAAAAGAACCATTTTGTACTTATTTCACTATATTATTGTAAAGGTTGGGTGGAAAAGTAGAGAAGACGAGTATCTGATAATTACCTGATAATTATCTAATAATTATCTAATAATAATAATTATCTGATAATTAACACTTTTGATTTACGGGGTGTTGTTGGAAGGGGCTTTATAAAAAATGTCAGCGTGCCTTTTCTTTGTCCTGTTCATAACTGTTAATGAGATTAAGACATTAAGAAGAATAAAAATTAATATTATTCACACTTTTTTGTTTATAAATAATTTTTTTGTGACTTTTAGGAATGTACAACCCAGTGATACCTCAAACCAAGCAAACATTCTGACCTCCTAGAAAAAAGGAGGGGAGGGGGAGGAAAGAGGGGCAACAGGGGAGGAAAGAGGGCATACAGGGAGGAAAGAGGGGCATCAGAGGAGGAAAGAGGGCATAGGGGGAGAAAGAGGTCATAAGGAGGAAGAGGGGCAACAGAGGAGGAAAGAGGGGCAACAGAGGAGGAAAAGAAGCATAAGGGGAGGAAAGAGGGGCAACAGAGGAGGAAAGAGGTGCATCAGAGGAGGAAAGAGGGCATAAGGGGAGGAAAGACAAGCATCGAGGAAAGAGAGGCATCAAGGATTTGGGTCCCAATTTGACCAGGGAGCCTTGGGAGGAATGCTTGGGGTATTTAGTAAATAACAATATGAGAATGCGAACTTGGTTAAGATTAATTAACCAAAACCAGGTGGCATTTACACACATTCCAATTAACAGTTTGTAATCATTATTTTTAACCCCCGAGGTCTGTGTTGTGATGCCAGCTGCACACATTGTGTCAATTACAATCTTTCCAGCAGTTATCTTTTTCCATCGGGGAACAAATTCCCGACTCGCTGGAAGGTATTTAAACCGTAGCCGACATCGGTGGTCTTAAAAGGGATGAAACGAGGAGGTATGGATTTTTATTTCATAATCATCTCAATCTTTACACGAAAATTATAATATTAATAATAAAAATGACAACTTTTTTCTAATGTCTATAATAGAATGACTGGGCCAGCGGCTTTCTAAAATCCCTTTGATAAACCAACCGGTTCTAATGCAGCTCTGCAGACAGAATGAAATAATTGGAATTAAGGTTTTTTATTACTTAGCTCAGCCTAACGATGGACTTTTTAATTAGTGACCGCTAGCGCTAAATGCTTTGTGTTAAACACAGAAAGCATGGAAAGCACGCTAAGGGTTAATGTCGCATTGTTTCGCTTTGAGACAAGCCCTTGTTGGGCTGAAATACACAATTATTATTATTTTTAAAAAATATTAAGGGTTAAATCTTCAGCGCAATGAGCGGCGAGAGGTGGCAGATTCTCCATTATATTACATTTATTTATATATCGCCTGCAGGTTCAGTAGCGCTGCTGCAAACAGCGGGATAATTTAAAATCACACACAAGAACCGACTGGTACAAAAGGAAAAGAGGGCGCTGATCCCAAGAGCTTACAATCTATACACTGGTTGAGGGGGAAGTGAGACAGCAGGAGAGGACGGGTGGATGGGGATGAGTTGATCGGTCCGGATGATCTGTAGAGGTTGTTGGTCATTCAGATGACGGCTGAGAGTGCTAGGAGGAAAGGTTGTAGGCTTCTCGAAAACGGTGGGTTTTCAGGGAGATTTTGAAAGTTCCGCAGGCGCAATTCTCATCAAATATGTATATATTTTTTTAATTTCAATATGAAAACAAAGTTTGAATTACTGAAGCTTCCCCCATACGGCACAAATAACTCCCTGGGTGTTCTACAAACGGTGGTTTTGGGGTGAGGATGATTTCATTTGGTAGAAGTCAGCGGCTCGGAGCTCCCGAAGGGGGGGGGGATATTTTGTTTCCAGAATGCAGATGATTGAAAAAGGATTGATAAAAACTTATAGTTTATAGTGATTGTTTGAAGCAGAGAATAGATAGAGAACGGGAGAAAGAGAGGGTAAGAGCCCAGAAAGAGCTCAGAAGTCAGGGTCCGGCGAGCGGGGCAGCAGATGAAGGATCATGGGGTAGGAGATTAGTCTGCGCTGGTGGGCAAAATCCCTGAGACTCCGGGGCAATTCCTGAGAGTCTGTGATGGCGACGTCAGGACTTCAATTCCATATAAAAGTAAAAAGACCTTTCCAGACCTGTTGTTCTTCTGACTGCTACGCTATTCTGTTACAGGCCCCTTAGGAGACATGGCCCCCATGAACACCAGCAGAATCCATGAGATCATCTTATTGGGATTTCCGTCGCTCCGACGCTTGAACAACGTACTGTTCGCGACGCTCCTTCTCATCTATGTATTTATTATAAGCGGGAATGCGCTGATCATCTTTGTGATCAGGAAGGAGTCCTGTCTTCACACTCCTATGTACTCCTTCATCGGAGCCTTTTCTGCCCTGGAAATATGTTACACGGCCGTTACCATCCCCAAGATGTTGTCCAACCTCCTGGACGAAGAAACGAAGATTTCATTGAACGGGTGCCTATTGCAGGCCTACTTCTTGCACTCCCTGGGGGCCGCCGAGTGTTATCTTCTCACGACGATGGCGTACGACCGCTACCTGGCCATCTGCAAGCCCTTGAGATACTCGGCCCTCATGACCACCGGAGTCTACGGGAAAATGGTGGCCGGCTGCTTCGTATCTGGATTCCTGAGTCCCGTGATTGAGACGGCGCTAATCTCCCGTCTTCCTTTCTGTGGTCCCAATATCATCGAAAATCTATTTTGTGATTTCCCCCCATTAATTGCGTTAGCCTGTACCGACACCACGCTCTATATTCTGGTGGAGTTTGTGGTCAGCTCCTTCATCATTCTTCTGAGTTCCTTCTTCGTCTTCCTGTCTTACTCAAGGATAATCCAAGTGATTTTTAGGATTCGGTCCAAAGAAGGACGTAAGAAAACCTTTTCCACTTGCGGAGCTCATCTCATCGTGGTGATTCTTTTCTTTGGAAGCATCGGTTTTATGTACATACGAGTTACCAAGAGTTACTCTTTAGACTACGACAAGGCGGTGGGTCTCACGTACGCCGTCTTCACACCTTTGGCGAACCCCGTAATATATGGTTTAAGAAACACAGAAATTAAAAATTCAATTCGCAAACGCCTGCATCGGGACAAAATCTGAATGTGAATTTTAAAATTATTTTTTTAAAAAAGTGTTAGTTCTAAAAATCAACATTAAAGCATTTTCGGCACATCCCATAATCACAGAACAACGAGAAAGAACACAGAAACGTCTTATGCACAAGAGCGCCGTGTAAACTCAAAGCTGAGTACAGACCGTAAAGTGCAGTTTTTATTATTAGGATCAGATTTTTTTAAAAAAAATCTTTGAAAATATTTTGCTTTGTTTTTTCAGTTTTTGCCCCATAATGTTTTCACTGCATATCAGCCATTTGTATGATTCTCGCTCTGTTATCTGATCCCGGATCTACTAAACACCCCGACTCCTTATCATACCGCCTGTGGTACAGAATAGAATGACTTGGTATTAATCACCCAGTCACATACTTGTTAATGAAAGACTCTGGAAGAACAGACTTCATTAGCATTGCCATAAAGCATCAGCTCAGTGTGGTGTTTTGAGCAGGAAAGTCCCCCAAAATATCACGACTGACAACAATGGCGGCTCCAGGTCTGCCGATAAAGGGAGTTTATGGAACAAATAGAGAGAAAACCAGGTTTTTTGTCACCAATTGGCATTACTTTTATACAGCACTGGGGGCTATTATTACTATATACAGCGCTGGGGGTTAAAAAGTATTGTTGGGGTCTCTGTATTTAAAGGAACCCTAAAATGAAAGAACCCTCAAGATTAACGTTCCCATAATTCATACAAAATAAGGATTTTATTTCATATAAACGGTGCATTCTATTGATGATACATTTTATTAACACTGTGACCAGGTGGAAAGGGATCTCATCCTCATTTGTAATAATCTTATTATTATCCCCTTCGCCAAGTCTCGGCTAGTTGTTGCGTGGGTTACACTGCCTGGATGTGAAGTTTATACAACGATTTACACCAAAAAAAAAAAAAAACTATCCAGGCTCACTCCCTCTACCACATTCTCCCTTAACTGGGAAATAAGAGTTTCAATCCACAAGGAAATAGCTCACCCTCTAATCAAAATTATTTGCCCAAAAACTAACCGAAAAAGGATGTTTTTCAGGACCCAGACGCCCGGCTCGCAATCGCCGTTTTACTTCATCCTAAAAGCGTTCGATGGGGTTGAGGTCAGGGCTCTGTGCGGCCGGTCAAGTTCTTCCACCCCAACCTCAACCAGCCATGTCTTTATGGAGCTTGATTTCTCCACCGGGGCGCAGTCACGCTGGAATAGCAAAGGTTCTTCCCCAAGCTGTTCCCACTAAGCCAGAAGCAGAGAATTGTCCAAAATGTCTTGGTGCTGAATGAAACATTTTGGACAATGATCTGCTTCCAACTTTGTGGGAACAGCTTGGGGAAAGATCCCTCTCCTGTATAAGTAGAAATGGGCTTACTGATGGTTTGATGATATATGTTTGTAATTGTATATATAAATAAGTTTGTCATGTTTTATAACTAAAACACTCAAAAAAAGGAAAAAAGATTATTCATAACTGATAAACTATTTATTCATTCTATGCAGCGTAATCACTCATTAGGGGAACAGTTTGGTAACTCCAGGGAGCGGGTTACTGTTCCTCATGGGCTGTCTTTTAATCTCCTAGTAGGAGGGAGTGCATTTAACTAGTCACTGTTCAAACTGTTGGGAATTTATTGTTCTTCATTATAAAGCATTGTCAAGGTAGAAATATGGGAATTTTCTGCAACAAAGAATAAAAGTTGAACAAAATCACAGTCAGACGAACATGGAAAATGTGCTGTACAGCGGGAGGGGCTAAACCATTTTCAGGGTACACGCATTAGATATTGCTCACAGGCTGAAAGGGTTAATGGACATTTATTGTTCATTCAACAGGGAAAAAAGCCCCAAACATTATAAGTTTTCATATAAACTTTTAATAACTTAAATTACAATATTAGAAGAGCAATAACGCTGACCCCCTACAGGGTGTTAGGGCAGACGGACACCAAGTTACAGGAGCGTTAGTATAAATATTTCCAGGTAGCATTTTTGCTTCTGTTTGTGTGTTTCCAAATGTATTATTATTTATTTTAAATATTTTTGGTTTCTGGATTCATGTATACCCCCTAATATAAGAGATATACCATATATCATGTACATCATCCTGCTTGTCTTATCTAAAGCCACACATTTTTTTAAGATGAAATCACAAGGTCAATAAACTATTAGGAAGGAATATAAGTCAGTTCATAAGTTTTTGTATTTAATTAAATTTACTTTAAATGTGGTAAGGTAGCAAACCTTCATTGTTCTATAGAGAGAAAAAAAGGTTTCCAGCCAAAATGTAGTTAGATTAAAAAAATGCATACATGTTTAACGTATGATTTCTTTTATAAATGACGGGACTCACTCACAATGTCTAATTTAAATAACTACATTATAAATTCAAAATCTAACGACCGCTAAAGACCTGGATTTTTAACCATGTATATATATTTGCAGAGTTCTTCCACAGGAAGAAGCCATATATATATATTATCTAATATGCGAACAAAAATAAGTGACTTAACATTACATGTGTGAATTTTTAACTGAGGCCGCTAATGTAAGCAATACCAATGTTACCTTCAAAATACATTTTTTTTCTATGAATAGAACTTGAAATATCCTTCAACAAAATGATTTTGTTTCTGCATAGAAAATAATTTGCATTACTGATTTCGCAACAGTACTAATTTTGTTTTTTTCCGATGTTTATCAGCGAATATCGTACTGGAATCTCCCCAAAAAACGAGAAATTACTGAATAGGGAGCTGTCGTCTTTTCTTACACCTGTTATAAACGCAGTGTTAACTGTTACTGCAAATTCAGCCGTCGGTGCTATGAGGTTATCATGCTTTTAAATGCCATAATGGCCATAATGGCTTGGCTTATTTTCTAAAATTCTGCATGAAGAAAAAAGAAAAAAAGTACAAAAAAAGTAGTAGAATGTAATTCCAAGCCAGTAGTCAAAACATAGCATGTGATGCCAACATCAATGGGGGAAAAACACATTGCCATCCTTAAGGCTGATTTAAAGGCTAGCGAGACTGTAAACGAATGCAAATTCAGAATCAGTTTGTAGAAGGTGATCAGAACAGAATGAAGCTGAGTGTCAAAAATAGAAATGGCGGTGTACGCTCCAAATACTTGCAAGTGGTATAAAAGCTTCCCCAATTTACAACCTGAAAGAATTCCAATGGAAGGAAAAACTGAGTTTAAAGCGCACTGGTCTAGCTTTGAGTTCTCTGCGTTACGCCAGTAACTGTCGAGTCTCCACATATAAGAGTAACTGTGCCGTCCAACAAGTCTTCCATGCTGACGGCCACCAGCTCGGTAGTGGCTTGGTTGGTTTGGGAATCCGGTAAAGCAACAATCACCTGTGAGCCGGCAAGGTGAGATTCATCCAAAGTAATCACCTGCTCTGTCGATGCTACCTGATCTTGAATCACCTTAGTGGACAGAACAAAAAAAGGAAAGAACAGTTAAACTGGAGACTCAATAAATATTTATTCTAATGGATACTAACACATATTCAGGCTTTTGTTTCTTTAATTAGAAAATTCAGTTTTTCCTGCTGGAAAGACTCAAACCTTAATCAGTTGCTGGTCTCGTCTTAGATTCAGGAGCCGTATGCCTATACCTATACCATACATGTTTAAATCTCCCTTACTGTTTAAGCCTCTTGTGCTGGGAGGCTTAAACAGTAATATTCAGAATACAAAACACCTTGTGACCAAAAGCCAGTTACAGCCCAAGAAAAGTGTCACTAGGAGCAAACATACAGCAAACATAGAAACTAAATTTAACAGCAGAGGTACTTAATCCGCCTGGTCTGCCCATTTTCTTCCTGAAGTCTTATTTGGCCCTTGGTCCTGGCTTGTGCCTAGCCCATTTAGCCTTATTTCCCTACACTGGTGGAAAGGGCTGATATCCATCACCCTGTCAATGTAAGATTAAACCTAAGCATAACCCTGTATAAATGCATTCATTACATCATTTAAAACAAGTTTTCATCCCCTGCTCTGTGTTGGTAAATGTATTTACATTCAGGAAAGAACTTGTATCTGTGTGTAACCGGTTGCACCAAATGTGAAGACTATGGCAGACCAGCCATCTTTAGTTAGATGCTTTCTGTGAAGTAGTGAATTTGATTGTATGCTTCCTATTCTGGCTCCTGTATAATGCAGCTGTAGATTTTATTGCTGCCCAGTGCATGGCTATTTTATGGTACATAATGTGCTTTGAATAAACGTCATTTTAGGGAAATCAGAGAGAGAAAGAGAAATAACAACAAAACCAATACCTGCACCACCTGAGCGTCGCTGGATTGCGTTTCGGTGAGATGATCGGTTTCATAGTGCGTCTCCAGCTGGGACTGATTGGTGAAAAGCTCGCCACAAAGCTCGCAACCGAAAGTACTCTCGGTCTCGTTAAAGTGATCGGTGGAGACGTGATGCTGCAGGGCACCGGGGAACTGAAAACACTCGCTGCAGTAAAGACACTGGAATGGCTGGGAACCTAATAAAACAAAGCAAAATGATGCATTCTGGTGACTTTGGTGCTATGCACAAGCACACGCGTGTAATCACACCCGCAATTACCGGACACGCTGGAAACAGGCAGACACAGTAACATTCAGAGTAAAGGTCTGACCGGTACTTGCCTGAATGTTTACATTTTACATGCACTTTCAATGCGGCAGGCGTGGGGTATGTCAGCTTGCACTTGTCACATTCATACACTTTACCTTCTAAAAAACAACAAAAACACGTGAGCCGAGGATGCTAAATTTTTCAAAGCGGGTTAATTTCTTTGCTTAAGAGAAAGGAGAAAAAAACCCAGCTGTCCCATTTCTTGATTCACATTAATGCATTTATATAGTGAGAATAGTAAAACGTAAGATTTGGTAATGGCGAGAAATCACGCCATGATATATTTTATAAAACCGTCACATGAAACGAGGTAAAATGACTTAATACTGAGTTAATGTCCTATGGACAGACTCACCGGCGTGCTCTATTTTTGCATGTTTCTGGAGGATGGCTGTGTTTGAGAAGTACTGCTCGCACATATTACACTGGACAGAAAACTTGGATGTTCGATGGTTCTGGGCAGCAAACAAATCAGGGTGGTGCGTGCGGTTGTGATACCACAAGCCGGACAATTGCTATGGAGAGGCAGGGGGATGCATGTTACGATAACCGAATATAATGCAATAACAGCACACGATAGATTAGATCCAGTCACACTTGCTATGGGTGTTGTGGGATATATATTTTACCTATGGCACAATAGGCTATTTTATATCTACGTTGGTAGTTTACAGGTAAAAGCTTAGTTAAAACAATGTGCACAATTAAATCCCTTTTCACAGCGCCCTGATAAGGAAAGGCACATTACCTGGTACGCCTTGTCGCATATTTCACAGTTGTACGGTTTTCCTCCCACATGAGTGACAATGTGACGTTCCAGCAGAGAAGGAGCACTGAAGATCTTTTCGCACGTAGGGCACGGATGGTATTCCTTGGAATGAACCACTTGGATATGTTGCCGGTTCTCTTCCAATGTTGGAAAACTCATTCTGCATTTCTGGCAGTCATAAGGATCTTCGATATCTGTGGAGAGGTCCAAAAGAGATGGAAAAAAATATTGTTTCATAATCCATTTAGCAGCGATTTTAACCCCTACACACGAAAGCACTTAAAAGGACAGATATCCCGGAGGGGGGGGGATAGTATCACTTACTATGGAATGTCCGCAAGTGTATGGAAAGACCGTTCGCTTGGCTAAAACCTCTCCCACATTCTCGACACACGTATGGCTTGTCTCCCGTGTGCGTCCTTACATGCCGCGTCAGTTCAATTGATTGCGCAAAGACAGCATCACAATACTGACACACATACATCTTTCCTGAAAAAAAAGTTAAATAGGCATTTCAACTTAAAGCACACACACAATGAAAATACTACCAAAGACCATGTCTTGCAGCTTAAAACGTTTTGTCCTAATCTTAGGTCACGGCTGCGTTATCTATGAAAGGGAGGAGGATCTTTCCAATAGATCAGGCTTCACGAAATCTAATGTGTAGTGGGCCAAATCTTTACCTATTTTTACTGCAAAATTATGTCAGGTTCCTCCACAAAACAGAATTTAGGATTCATGTAACTTGTAACAGCGAGTGTTACTTATCAAAATAGCGTATAGTCCCCGAGTCCCTTGAGGACGGATATGGACATCATTGCATTATGGGCTGTAGAAGTGCGTATGAAGAGCCATCACTGGATTATACCTTCAGAATGTTTCTTCTTGGTGTGGTAGGAGAGGGCCGCTGCCTGGGTGAATGTCATGTGACAATGCTTGCAGACAAATGGCCGCTCCCCGGTGTGAAGACGTTGATGGTTCTTCAGCGTAGAGTTGGCAGCAAACTTAGCCCCGCATTCATCGCAGGAGAACGGCTTCTCGTCGAAATGCTCTGTCCTTTTGTGATACTGCAAACCTGAAGACAAAAATTCATGGTGCCATCAATTAAGTGCATCAGACTCCACAGAAGTCTAATATCTTTATGCCATTTCTGGTAATCATCACAGACAAGACCAAGATTTAATTTAATTACTCGGACAATCTTACATGAATTGTAGTGAATGGTCAGTGAATGGGTAGTTTCTGAGATTTTAAAATCCAAAGAAATGCCGTGTTAACAGTACCTGAAGGATGAGCAAACTCTTTGCCGCAAATGTCGCACGTAACCAGCAGTTTCCTCTTCCCTTTATTTGACCGAGGAGATGCCGAGTAACCGTGGACTTCCTCACGGTGCCGGTCCAACTGTTTTCGGGATGTCTGCACCTCGTTGCAGTCTTTGCATTGTAAAGGGTTCTTCTTTGCCATTCGGCAGCGCTTCATGTGCACCTCCAGGCGGCAGCGGAACAGGAATATCTTGTCGCACAACTTGCAGATGAAGCTCTTTTTGGAAGCACGAGCAGATTCTTTATCTTGCGCCGATTCCGTTTGGTCCTTCTTGGACTCGGCCATCTCATTTTCCTCATCTTTTGCATCTTCGTCATTTCTCTCTTCAACCTCTTCAGCGACAACTAGTTGGCTATCATCAGTAACATTCCATTTACTAACAGTTTGCGTATTTTTTGAGGCTTTCATGAACAAACCTAATTAAAGTGAATAAACTATTAGATAAAATGCAATGTGTAGAAATATACAATAATTAATGTCACTACATAGCTTGATGTACAAAAGGAAGCAAAATATAGTAGGTTCCAATTAACTCGGTTTATAGCACTGAAGCTTTTATGATTTTAGGGATCCTCGAAACTCACCCAGCTCTTCTAGGTCTTTTATGATTGGTTGTAAATCTGGAACAGAGTCCTGGGCACTGAAGAGCAAATGACAGAATTTCATGACGGGGACATTCTGATGGAATGCAGAGCTTAGAACTAGCTTTGAAGGCAACTCATTGTCTTCACTGTGTGCTGGGGTATTTAGCAGCTGAAGGAATAAGATCAAAGAAGACGTTCAAATTACATAGATATATCTAGATCCAGAATATCCAAATGCCCAGAGTTGGGAAATAAAAAAAAAAACCCGAGATCCTTTCAAAAACATACTGCACATATATAAGACAAGACCAATATGGTAGGACCTTTTGTTGTTAAAATATTAAGCTACGTACGCTCTAACATGCTAAGAAACATGATTTTGAAAATCAGGTGTAGATTCTGTCAAATTAAAAGTTGCATAAATGACACAATCTACGCACAACATATTTGTACTATACAATCCACAAAGGATGGTTGGTTACCTCTTTCACCAAATCTGACAGAGCCGTGTCTTCTGAGGGTACAGACCCGAGAATATCATTCTGACCGACTGCTTGAACTATCAGGTCACAATGGCGAACTAATATTTCGGCTGCTTCATTTTCTCGGTTGGTTACTGCCAAAAGTAACAACATTACAAATAAATGACCCCCTACAATAAGAACCACAAGATGAATCAGAGTCTGCAGTATCTGAATTTACGGTTACCTGAGTAAAAGAAGGCTTCGGCACCAGGCTCCTTACGAATCTCTTCAATGAGTGACTTCAGAGATAGGTTGGTCTCTTGCATCGCTAACAGCAGCTGCCAGACAGCCATCGCGGTCATTGTCTGTTCTTCCAAAACCAATGACATCAAAGTGCTAAAAATCCGAGTATTTGAATTTTTCTTCACGATATCTTCCATTACCTTGAAATTGAAAATATTTTTTTTTTTAAATGGGATTCATGTGAATTATTTGTAACAAATTAAGCTAAACAAATCACAATGATGCCATGAACAAAGGATATACATAAAAATCCACCTATTGATTTGCCTCCTCTTGTCCAGTCCCTTAGTTCATGGCATTAAAGATGAGCCATAAAGGTTTCATCTATTGTACCTGGGATGTTATTTTCAGCCTCATATCATGGTTCTATGCCTGGAACCCCCAATAAATGTAATTGCTTTTAAATAGGCATCACACGTACCTCTCTTTCATAACTAGTTAAATTAGTAGCCGAAGAGATCCCGCTGAGCACGATTTCTGAATTTGTTACCACTTCACAAAAATTTTCCTGGTACTGCCTCAATAATTCAAGTCCGTAGTCAGCTGTACTCAACATAGCTGTATGGGATTAAGACAATAAAAATTGATTTCCAGAATGTTTTTTTTTAAAATAATATTTATTATAGCAAATGAGTGTCACATAATTCAAAAGTGTGCATTGCTTTATTAAATAAGTCCCAAATCATCAAAAGATACTATGATTTTGACGTATGCCCCTATGAACTATTGTTGTCACAGAGTTTAAGAGCGAGCCAACGGGCCTGGTTTTATTTTGACTTATGTGACGTCAAACATTCGGCCAATAGGCAATTTCAGGGCCTGCCTTCAATTAGTTTTGGGATCAGTGTTAGCATTCTGATAAAATGTTCCAAAATACATGGATTCAGATGTACAGGTCAACAACCCTTTAAAAGAACAGTGGTACATGGACCACATTAAGTAAAATATTCTGATACCTTTGGAGAAGGATTTCTTGCTGAGTGGTTCCAATATTTCCAGTAATGTATGCAGATCTGGAAAAGCCTCTCTCACTGCTAGTAAAAGCTTCACCAGACTATCAGGACTCAGTGTTTTAGTTTCAGATGCTTTCCTCACAAGTCTGTCCATAGCTTCTTTATGCGATCTACCTTCACAGCAATCAAGAATCACCTAACAAGAAAATACAAGATCATATAGAATTTAAAAAAAGGGACAGTCCTCCATAACTGGCGAGGTATATTTTAAACATTCATACGTTTAATAGTTTTGGCACATTTCATATTAAAGACATAAAATCATCACAAGACGATTAAAAAATACGAGGAGAACCATGTAAAAAAAATAATCAAACACAGAAGTACCTGCTTCTCAATGTTAGTGAGAAATCCTTCTTCAGCTGTGTCCAGACACTCGATAATCGGACTGACCTCAGTAATACACTGGATCAGCTCTTCTTTGTGTTCCAATAAGAGATCAAACAACGTCTTATCTTTTGCTGGCGATTCTATGAAAGGAAGAGAAGATTATTTAACATCATGAGTGAGAAAGGTTTAAAAGTAAAACATTATTTTGCCGTTGGTAGGTTAATTTACCTGCATCCAATGAATCATCCTCCTCCTGAAGTTGGATTTCCTTGGGGTCCTTCTCCCGTAAAGCCTCATTTACGAAGGGGTTTGTGTCCCTGCACAGTTTGAGGAGAGCCAGAACCGTATCTACAATGATACTCTGTCCATCTCTAACCTTTTCTAGAAGCTTTGCAAAAGTAGACCTCCCTTCTTCCGCCTGGCAGCACTCCATCACTACCTGCACACCAGCAGAGTACATGATTAGTTAGAAAATCCCCATCATCTGTGCCCTGAAACTAAAAATAGGCTTTTACAGCATTTGTTTATTAATAAATCACTAGAATAACTCATTTGTTGACTAATTTCGGGTCTTTGCCAGAACAGAATTGTTTAAAAAGGTCACTATTTCAATGCTTCCTCCAGGTAAAAATCATCTTATATTATTGATAATATTGAGCCCTGCTACTTGGGAGAACGCAGAGGCAAAGTAAAGCACTGCCATTTAACTAAAAGCAAGGAAAAGGTATTGCTCATATTAGTTTGACCCAACGTTCCATGTTTACGATCACTGGATTTATATTTCCAGTTCCAATATCTGCCTCCAATAATACCACAGCCGGGGTATTTAATGCAAATATTCTTTCACTGGCCACCTGATTACTGCGTCTGAATCCTACTGTCAGTCCATGCTGGACCCTGTACGGTTTTAGAAGACCCCCCTCCTTTGTGTACAGTGCAGGCGCCCTATTAAACTACACAATTGCAGCAAAGGATAAACAATTCTAAACATAAAACATGACTGATCTAATGATTCATAGTAACTAAACCTTAGTTTCAGAGAAAAATAAACACCCGCTTTCAAATAGAAAACAGGTTAAATAAATGCAAAAAGGCATCATAAAACACAGTTATAAGTTGTGTTATTTTTTAAAACACAGCAGAGTTTTTGTTTCCCGTAGTAACTACCTTATAATGAAAGGCCATCTTATTAGTCTTCTCTGCGTCACTCACCTGCTTTTCCTTTTCTTCGATATGCTGACATTTTTTCAGGTTCTCCAACACACTTTGTGGGTCTGAAAGAGCCTCACTGAAGATGCTTTCATAACGGATAAGAAAATCCAACTCACCAGAACCCTTTTCGTTCTCTAAAACAAAAAAGAAACTAAAGTGAATACCCAAAATTTAGACAAGCGAACGTAACTCAAAAGGATAAGCAAAATTTACTTTAAAAAACGGCACTTGAGGGCTTGGAAAACATGTAAATTCTCAATAAATAGAACAGGTCACACACTAAACATTATCTTGTATTTCTTGAGAAACTGTAATGCTTTAAAAGGGATACTCCAGCCATCACATGCACTTTAACGCATATAACAGCTGCGTGGTACCTTTTAATTTTTGTAAGGGACCCCATGCAAACGCAAGCGGGGTTCTGCATAATCTCTCCATATGCATTTACCCCTTTGCACGAGCGCCCATTGATTTAAGCAGCCAACTAGCGTCAGGCAGACACTCGGCTTTTTTGAAAATGCGTATTAACATGCTCACAGAGTTAGTGTTGCTGCCAGATTCCTTTAATGTGCATTTTTTCTTTAGCTGAGCTGTAAGGGACAGTAAATGGTCACACTGGTATTGCAAATGTGCAAACCTAAATTGTGATTGTGCTGTTTGAGCAAACTCAAATTCAGAGGTCCCTGCTTACAGTCTCAGGCTGAACTGTGACAATAAGAAGGAATTTCCAGGAATATATCCCAAATGTGGTGTATCACAGCTCTCTCGACAACTGGCTTTATTCAGTGAACCTGTGATGTCAGCAGGGTACCGACAGGTGACCGGCAAACCGGTTCTCTAACCACCGGCTGAGATATACACAATGATAAGCCCACACGATCAGACGTTTCATTTACCTGTGTCATTAAGTCTTCTTTTCTTCATTGCTGGCCCAGAATCCTCCTCTAAACTATCAACCTGTGCGGAGGACACTGGCGGGGAATCACAAGAACGCTCTGATCTTGTAGCAGAATCCTCGTGGATTTCTTGCTCTGCTTGCTTTTGGCCGTCAGTAGGCGTACACGGCGAACCGTCAGCCTCCAGAACGCCCGCTGCCGTATCAGACTTCTCCAAGACAGAGGCGGCGTCCAATTCTGCAGCACCGTTCACATTATCGACTGTAGGATATTCAACTGAGTTTTCAGAAGCCTTTGAAACCACGGCTTGGTCGGTATCCATTGATTGAACGGTCTCCGTGGAAAGTGTAGAATCCGTTATGTTTGGAGGCTGTGAAGTCCCATCTGCCTCTGGTTCTCCTGGAGGGGGATCCATTTCTGTGCATTTATCAGCCTCCGGTGCTTTCGCTGAAACCATAGGCGGTCCAACCATATTAACGGATGCTGCAAATTTATCTACGGGGGGAGTTTCATTCACTATGTTATTTCTTATATTCCCAGAGTCTTGTTTCGGAAGGATTTCCGGTCTGGTGACAGGTTTCGGCTGACTTACAACATCCTTCAGCTTTTGATTCTGCGCCGAGTGGCTCATGATTTCCGTCAAAAGATTTTTACAGCTCACCGCCACATCAAACATTTGCAAGCTGTCGGCGACGGAGATGATTTTTGTAAGGTTGTGTTTCCCGGGGGGTAGTTTCCCTGAGTACATCATTTCCAAAAGCAAGGAAAATTCCTCCGGAGTGACGACAGATGCATCGATGGAGATGGTGTCGGTACTTTCCAGCAAGGACTTAAACAGCAGACTGGCGGCAGCCAGGACAAGTTTGTGAGCGCGGAAATGCAATGTACCGATATATATCGTGCAATCGCTGAACTGCTGCTCTTTGCACAGCGTGTGCAGCTGCTGTAAGAGCTGTTTGCTGTAGTTGGGCAGATCCATTGCTTAAAGTTCACAATGTATCTTGATTAAGGCTTTTTCCAATATTCCACATGAAAGTAACTGCAAGAAAAACAGAAATATGGTCTTCATTAGATTCCGTTTGATAGAGAAGGGGTAGGAAGATGACATAGGAAGAATGCAAGAAATACAGTCGGTTTGAGAAAAGCGCGTGCAGTTAACAGAATATTTTTGCTGTTATTAGCGAGTTGGATCCTCCAGTGATTGGGGGGCCGGTCAGGACAGAGTCTCCAGTTCTCTACTGTGTATTATACACAGCTCTATTCTTATTGCGAGAGAAACCTGCCATGGCTGCCTCTTTATGACGCACCTTAGGCCATTTATTATCATTAATTGATTTTTATAGCGCCATCATATTCCACGGCGCTGATTTCGGCTTAGACTAAATAAACCCCAGAGGTTCCAAAACTCAAGTGCTTATGCACATCAGAACCTCATTAACCCGACCACTAATTATTCATTGCAATAATTAAATATACAATTATTGCCAATTCCTGGTCATAACCTGTCCAGCCAGTAACCAGGGACCGACCACCCTGTATCCACGTCAGAGGGCACTCAGGCCTGTGACAGCTCCCAGCACCGGTCAAAACCAAAGCCTGACACCGAAAACCCTAGCCCAATTAACCCTCACCCGACTGAGGCCCGTAAGGCATCCCTACAGCCGTGTAAGGAAGAAATTACACATCGGAGAAAATAATTGGGCCTGCTAACGCCAGACCCCCGCTCCGGAAACTCACCCGCTCACCAGATACGTTGTCTCTCCGGCTCCGGTACCGCTTATCGCTCCAGATTCACATGAATCCCAGGCCCAAAGCCTTCCCTTCGACCTCAACAGCCGTCAGACGTACGTACAACATTGGTTACGCACGGCGCGCATGCGCATCCGCAACAGGAACGCAGTGAGTTGTTTGTGTGAGGAATGGTATCAATAAAGCTACAATAAAAAAAAAGACTCAAACCTGCTGTTGTGGTAAAATGAGGTCTCTGCAGTCTGAGGAAAGCGCAGTAAAGAAAAAAACGCAGAGCTCATGGGAATTAATACGGAAATAAGGTAAATGGATTGATTAAACAACAAACAGTTAAAACTTTTAATTACAAAATCCCAAACCAACAATACATTACAGCTGCCAAAAAAAAAAAAAAATACATGCAAGTCAACCAAAATAAATGAAGGCCAGAAAATGAAAGCCAGAAGCCACGCAGTAAACCAGCAAACTGATCTCTGCTACAAGAGTAACGTAAACAGGTTTGGTTGAAGTTGATGCTCCGTCCATCTCATGAAGACACCGCTGAGGTCCCAAAAGCTTATGTCGCATAACGTCTTTTTTGAATGCAGGCCTAATAAAAGCCATGAGCGCACACTGATTTCTCCTGGGCCGGTGCTGCTAGAACTGTGTTTTTTTTCATAAAAAGATAACCATAGCAACAAACTATGCAAAAAATAATAACGTCAATTAGAAATACAGATCGTTGTCATACTTGGGAACTCTCTGGGTTTGACCCAACGTCTCGGGGTGAACTCCTGCTTCTCTGGGTCTCGTGGGAAGTTTACATTTTTTCCAGATGAAGGGCTGTGTGTGGCCACTCCCACTCCCCACCCACATCCTGCCCTCTTTTCCAGGTTCCCTATCCAGATCCCTCCCATCACAACTCTCTGTGTGAAGCTAGCCCACCCACATGTGTATAGCTCCACCCCTACATGTGTATAGCTCCACCCTACATCAAGCCACTCCCTCAGAAGAAGATCTCCCTTGTAACTGGCCCACTGTGCCAAGATACGTCACTGATCATAAAGTGACTTGTAGTTGTTATTACGCACAATTTAAGTTTTTTTCTTGCCCGGAATTTGTTTGGTTGTCCGACCTGGTTATAAAATGTTATCCCAAAACATTCTTACTTTTTCGCCTTATTCCGCACGACTAGTTTGTGAAAATGCGAGTTTCCGTAGGTTTTTGTGAGGTTATTCGGTAAAACTTTTGGATGTACATTAGGAGTTGAAAAGACCCATCTGCTCTTCGGTTATATTTAGGATCTGTGCAGGATGTGTATGAAAAACTCAACATATTGTTCATCACAGAGACTTGAGATTCTTTTTTTTAATTAGTTTATACTTAAATGGGTTTCTGCAGCTATATTTTATACTTATTATGTTATGAAAATACCAAAATCCGGAAACTCAGGGCTCCCTCTTGATCGTAAAACATTTATGATTTGCATCTGTTGATACGCCAACTGTTTTGTTCCCCAAATAGTTTATTTTAATAGATGTATCGGACGTAGTCGTGTCCTATTATTTTTTGGGGAAAGAAATACGCATTCAAAAAGTGACAATTTAATATTGTGTGATAACTTAATATTAATAACTTAATATTGTTTCGATCTTAAATCGGTTTTATTTTCTGGACAAATGTTTGTTATAATTGAACACTAGAGGGCAGCGTTGGCATTTGTCTTCCAATGGGGTAACAAAACCGGATTTGCCTATTCTGCATGATATTGAAATTCTGATACATAGGACGTATCTAACCCCCCCCCCCACCGTAATAGTGAAGAACATGTATGTATTATCCAAGATATGCCAGACCAAGGGGAAATTGTCTGGGGGGAAAAGGCTGTTATGTAAAGAAATCTCTAAAAAAGTACTAGTTTTGTACCTGATGTGTTTTATCTAATTCCCATACTTTCTAGGGAGTACAATCTGTGGGGTATTCATGGCGGTCTGACCCCTGACCAAACTCAAGGAGCATCCCTTTCTTGCTCTGCATGTCTTCTGAGCATCGGGATCTTTGTGATCTCCCTTGCTGGCTCATTGAGTAGCTATCCATCGGGGAGTTCCATCGGCCAATCTGTCCATGGAAATGAGGCAGAAGGACCGCTGGACCATGACCTGCCAGGTTCTCATACAGTATAAAAGAAAGTTCCTGAGTGTTGGTGCTCAAAAGTTCCTCCCCGGGCTACGTGGTTTCAGCATCTCCTTAAACGAGCACAGGTGGATCGGTCAATATCTGACTTTTCAGACCCCTTAGTATGAAAAAGCTTGTGATGCGGGGACCAATGTTCGAAGAATAAAGAGTCACAGAAGTTTTGAACACCCCAGAGATCTATTCTTCACGTACAATGGAAGGTTAGGGACTCCTGAGGTCTTGAAAGCTTCCTGATTCAAGGTAAAACAGACGTTTTTGGATTAACTTTTTTGAGGACCGATATGGCAATATTGATTGACCTATGTTCATGCGATGGGAAACAGATATCTATGGTGGGAGTTGTGGTCCAATGTCGAGAAAGTCTAGTGTCTATGGTGAAGTGTTATCTCCTTGGGTCAGGAGCCTACAAGAGGCTAAGGTGCCAACATCAGTAACGAGGAATCATCTAGGAGTTTTGCCCAGAGTTTTTGACAGACTCGTTATACACAGCCGTACGGAGAGAGCGGGGAGAATGATGTGATATCCACTAGCCAAACCCCACTCACAAACCACGTTCTGCTGATTAATTTATGGCAGGACTTCTTAGGTCTTCTCCCAGTAGACCTTCAATAGGTCCTCCTGGGTGATTAAAATAAAGGATTTTTATTATTATAATTATTGCCAGTTTGTTCCATAGCAGCGTGGGAGTTAAATTACAGGCTGATTTCTAAATATACATTAACTGATGTAAATGTTGGCAGGGACGCTGTTTGTTAGAAAATTCACAATTTATAGGAATTTGCTGAATCCTCTGTAAATAATGATTTACAGCAGTAATTCTAAACTCTGTGGCTAAGTAGCCTTAGGAAAGCCAGATTTTAAAGACAAACTGCGTAATAAGAAAATCAAATATTTTACCCTGATAAAGGCTTATCAACTCTACCGGGTCTATTTTTTTTGTCGGCTCAGTTATCACGTTCCAGCGTTCGTTCATATCTCGCCGTACATTTATGTCGTGAAGCATCCTTGACACTTAAGTAATTGTGAAATGCATTGACATACATCTGGTTCTTGGGACAATTTTCTAGGCAGGCATGCAATGGTTGGTTTTGCTGGTGAGAGATACAGTTTATCAGCCAAAAATTAAAAGGACTCTCCAGCCATCAGCCACATAATGCAAATGATAGCTGAGTGGTGCCTTTAAAATTTCATGGTATCCTCCCATATGCATTTAACCCTTTCCCCACCCCTTAGATATCTTCTGACATGTGATATATTTACCGCCAGTCAGCTCCGGCACTGGCTCGGTGAGGGTCGGCTACCTGGAGCTCACCATCTTCAGAGAGGGAGGCTTCACCAGAGGGACAGGGATAGGAATGTGAGGGGCAGGGCTAGCCCAGAATAGCATTAAAAGGGTTGGGAGTGGGTGGAGAATTGGGCGGGGAGTGGGCATGGCTAAACTTACAACAAAGAGGAGAGTAATCTGGAGACCTGGGGAGGCAGCACTTCACCTGGAGACTCTGGGTCAATCACGGACCGTTCCTGTGTGTCTTTGTTATCTAGCAAGACGGCTGTGCGCATGCACAGAAAGGGCTCTCATTCACTCCAATGGAAGGACTTTCCTGCCACTGATTGACTGCTTTCAGGAAAAAACTAGAAATACCCAAACCACATTTTTTTCCGTGATTACTGGTTTGGAATGACCATGTTAAAGTAGAGACTCCATATGTTGCACTTTATGAGTTAATGCATCCAAGTGTTGAAGGTCAACTCATTTTGAAGGTTCCCAGGTGTTCTTCTTATGTGCTAAACTAATGCTAACGTAACCTGGCGTTTTAATATCTCCGGGAATGATATATATATATACATTATAGCGATCATAAATAGGTACCGTGCCTAATGTCATTTTTTTGCCGTTAAGTAATCACGCCCCGTGTACATGTAGGTTAACAACATTTCTTCTACATGTCTATACTGAATCCGGGGTTATTGTGGACCAGCCAAGGTCTAGAAAGACATTTTTCCTATCACACAATAGGCGAAAAATGGAAAGCATGTTTAAAAGCTGTTAAGTTATTTCAAGTATGTTGACTCTTGAAACACAACTCATTCTCAAACAGTATGTAAGCCATAAATTGTTCCTGGGAACACACTGCTTTATGAATACCTGGGGAGAGGCTCGGTGAGGTAATGTGATTGTTTCCGAGACAGGAAAGTTATGTAAATGGAAGCGATGGGTCTGAATTAACACTTTCAGCGCCCCCTTTTTTCTTTTTTGGTGCAAAAAAATGCATTTTTTTAAAAAAATCGACAAACATGGCAGGGTACTTTTCATTTATACAATCATCTCGAATAAATGCCCTTTATATTGTTTTAAATGATCATTCTTATTTTTTATGATGTCATATTATATTATTAGGATTTTAATAACGAGTGACATCATAGATAAAAAATCACACATTCATATTTTAAAATAAATTAATAAATATATTTATCAAGGTGTTTAAATGCGAACTTTTTTCATACATTCTATATATATACTGCATATATATATATATATATACATATATATATATACTCTCTCTATATATATATAATATATATAAAAAAATTCTTATCGTCATTCGTATATTTAATTTTTAAAATGATTAAATATTTATGTATCAGCAGAAAACATATTCGAGATTTTGTACCTAATTTACATTGTGTTTTTTTATGTAATCAGAACTTTTTTCTATACAACCTGGATGTGTTCCGTTTAACAATAAGAAATGAAACGTAGACTGATTAATTGGAGGATTATTTCTAAAAACTCTGGATTATATTCATGAATAAAGAGTTTTTTTTCTGGAGATTAATATTTGCAATACGTTCAGCGGTATTATTAATCACTGTTTATGGTTTTTGAATATTTCCGCATTGATTACCGCATACATCATGGGGAATACTCTGTTTTTCATTCTAGAAGGTTACGGGGTCATCGAACAAACATCAGAATCAAGATTTCAGAATGACATTCAACATTATAGCAAAAAAAAAAAGAAATATTATATCCAAATGTTAATGCCGGAGCCTGG
The DNA here is from genome assembly GCA_009364415.1 of Spea multiplicata. Taxonomy (NCBI): domain Eukaryota; kingdom Metazoa; phylum Chordata; class Amphibia; order Anura; family Pelobatidae; genus Spea; species Spea multiplicata. The sequence continues at coordinate 26,085 of VKOC01002858.1, read as the reverse complement.
CGCTATGTTTCTTTATCTGCCCCGCGCCTCACTCCAGGGGAGCTAAGCTCCAGAACGCATCGATTGGATCAGATTTAAAAATTGCCCCCAAATGATTAAATCTCACAGCGCTTTGCTACTCTTGTTCAAATCCAAACACTCATGTGGTTTTAGGTAATCTGCAATTTAGAGAAAATAGCCCATGATGATATACGTTAAAAAACCTGTTTATGACAAAAGCCGGCATTCATAGCTGCCATCTTAAACCCATTGTATTAAGTACCATATTATATGAGTGTCCTAAGCACCCCTACCCACTTACCTCCGTGGCCGCCATCCCTTAAGCTATGAGATCACAGCATAGAGGACACTAGTCCTATAGTAAGTTCATTATGGAGCCTTTGCGGCCAGGAGCCATGGGCATAGTTGCCAACTGTTTCCGGTACAGTCCCAAGATTGAAAGCTTGTCCCGATACCTTCAGTGTCCCGGACATATCCCAGGAAATTAGCAGTTGGAGGTGTCGGCAGAGCTGTGCTAAAGTGGGCTCTAGGGGTGCACTGCGCCCAAGGGTAACCAGGTGGCCATCTTTGTACCAGGTGGCCAAGGCACCATGGCGGTGCTCGCTTCAATAGCATCTGCACATGACAGAACATAAAGGTATGACTTCATACCCAAAAGCTCTTCCTGGAAATCAAACACATCTGTGCTGAAGGGGTAAAGATTTCTGCTGCCTCCTGGGCGCTACCTCCTCCCAAACCTTTGATGATGCCAACCTTAGCCCGCAAATGCCACCCCATACATTGATGATTCTGAGCTGAAGATTGGATCATGGTATCCAGTATGAAGATTAGGAGATTCATACCTGCAGTGGATCATATTTTACATGGTTCTGCTGTGTATGATATCAGAACTATATGTGTCTTTGGTGGACACCCTGGGTACAGGGTGAAATGCATGTATAAATGTCCCATGTCTATTGGGATTCTGGGAACAGGGTCAGATCTTCCAATTTACCTTATTTTGGCAAAACCTTCATAGAAACTTTGAGTTTTGTGTTGAAATTCTTCGCTTCACATCTTCGAAACACATGTGGCAATTTCAGCCTTGATACCAGCAGTATTGACATGATACATCCTAGAAATATGTTGACTTGTGTAGCACCTCAATCATTTCATTCCGAGCTGGTTGCAGCGTGTGTGGTCCTGCGTCAGACGATCACAATGATTGATTGCATTACCATTAGTGTAGCTCTTCCATCAGCTTCAGTGTGATTGCTACAGTTTAGATTACAGAGGGGTACTAAAGAAACAAAGTAACCGGCTAAAGCCCCAGTTGGGTTCCAATGTAATGTGGATTCCCTTGACAGAAACGGCAATCACATCCAGAGGATCTTCATTTTAAGTCTGGGAATAATCTGAAAGATGCCGGCATTTCCCGAAAGCATCGGCTCTACGTTTATCTAACCAGAACCAAACCGCAGTTACGGTACATTGTTTAGAACAAGGATGGATGACAATGACTTCCAGTGGTTTCTAAGGTACAACTCTAGATTCTGGTTGGGGATGATGAGTGGTGTATTTCAAAAGCAATGGGACAGACCTGCTGGCAGTCCTTTGAGAAGTTTGTTTCAGAAACAGTGAGTTTTGGCTACCTAACAGAGTACTTTTAGAGTTTTCCACCGACTTCCGTTAATGAACTTTGGAGCCTAACGCAATGGATGAAAAGAATTAACCTCCATTGAGAGGGTGGTAGATAAATGGAACTGCTTCCCACCAGAAGCGGTAGAGGGTAATACAGTGAGGTTATTAAACATGCATGGGATAGACATATGGCTCCTGAATCTAAGACGAGACTGATTAAGGTTTGAGTCTTTGGGCAAACTAGATGGGGGCCGATTGGGGCTTTCTGGTGATTACTGAAGAATGACCTCATTTCAGGTACCCTGGACCCAAATCCCTTCATTTGAGAAAAAAAATGAAGAATTAAATTAAGTCAAGCATGGTTACTGATGATCTATTCCCAACATTTAATGATTTTTTTCCTACGAAAAAATATAAAATATAAAACACAAAAACTAATTCACAAAACAAAAGACATTTACGTTTTCTACCCCGACAACAGAATTGTGTTTAGCGATGGTCTTTCTGTAACCACACCTCGTGCGATACTTTAGGGGGTTTCAACCTTTAGGCTTCGTTCTAGCAGATAAGAAACATATTCTACTCTTTGCGAGAAGATGATGACTGTTATCTTTCTGGTTTGAATTAAATGGCTAGGCATGTTGGAAACATTTTTCTCATTAGCGATTCCATCGTCTGCACTGGCGCCTGCAAAGGGTAACATTTTATTGTTCTTTTTTTTTTTTATTTTAAATCTGCTGCAGACGCCACAAAAATGTAAAATGCGAACTCACTGATACACGCACGCATCGATACTGGCAGACAACGCGTCCGCTTTTTTTTTTCCGCAATGGAAAACATAGATGGACAGTCACAATTTGGGAATTTAACAACTATAATTCTTATTTACAATCATATAATATTATTTGCCTCCTTGGTAATATTTAACCTAATACTAAACATATTTTATTTTTTTTTAAAAAGCACAATAACGGCCACTTAAGCTCTTGTAACGATTTATCAGGAAACTTTTTTAAAGGAATATAATACGATTAAGGATTTGGGATTCGCTTTGTCCATTCACAACTTTTTTCTATTTCTTTAAAATCTTCAGCAAAAAAAAAAAAAAAAAAAGTTTTTTTTTTCACATTCCATTATGTTTTTTTGAATCAACCGTTTGATGGGCAATTACCTCTGATTTTATCTATTTACAAAAAAAAATATCTGCTTTTCCAAAATAAAAAATAAAAAAAATAAATCAATTTTTGCACATATCTACTGCCCAAAAACATGTATTTTTTACTCTTGTTTTGAACCAATACTGTGAATGTTTAAAGATCTCTTTTATTACTGTGCATAAATAGGTTCAAAGACTCAATAGTGATTACGCTGATTATTGGTACTGTAGGAAGTCGTAAATATTTTGTGTAGGCAGCAGAATTTTGAGTTTTTAATCCACAATATGGATCATTTATCATCGAAATCAAAAGAACATTGGTCCCGATTGGCTTTAATATTCTTTTGTGTCTACTTTGGCCCAACGCAACTCAGAAGCAGCAGGAAAACCTTTCTTGCCTTTTTTCAACCCATCTCTGTTATTTTATCTCAGAATCAGAAAAGAAACAAATCTGTAGGCAGGTTTGGACTGGCCATCCGGCACACTCGGCAAATGCCCGGTGGGCTGCTGGCCGACAGAGCCACTCACTCATCCAGTGGCTGGATATGCCCGGCCGCGCTATGCCACCATAAAAAATATAAAATGCGGCAACACATATCCAGCCACCGGCTGTACATACATCATCAGGCGGCCGCTGGCCTTAAAGTGCCAGGACCCCCAAATCATCGCCGGTCCGGCGAATATATATTTTCTACCATCTGCCTTTAATAAAGTTTTTGTAAGCGTTACCGTTCACCGACTTTACAAGTTCAGCAACGTATCGCACAAATGTTTATGCGCATAATCATTAAAAAATATGTAACTGTATTTAAATATCTCTGTTATTATCACCATTATTATTCATGCTGGGTACGCAAGAAGAGGACACGAGGAATATTTAATTCAGCATCTGTTTTGGAGAACATTTCCATGTTTCTGCGATGCCGCTGCATTCCTGATATAAACTGCTCAAAGGTATGGTATTAAGGCTCCAGACTTTGGCTCTTGACGTACTTAATATTAGATCTGGCTGAGTTTAATCTTTTTTTTTTTTAAACCTAAACCAGGCTTTTGGAAAGCTTTCTGATTTTTTTCTTATTCAGTATTTTTATTGTCCAGCCTAATCAGAAGTCTATGATTATATCACCTAAGAACATCTATAAGGATATGTATTATTATTATTTATTGTTTTATATAGCGCCATCATATTCCGTAGCGCTGTATATTGTTTGATAATTAATAAGAAATTAATGAGAAATTGATTGTAGAAGTTGCCATAGAATTTGTCTGCAGATCAGACCCAATCGGACCCATCTAGTCGCCCGTTTTCCCTGATGTAGAGAATCAAACCTTCCAATCGATTTGGAGCCACATGCCACCCTCACTTTATTAGCCTCTACCACTTCTGATTGGAGGCTGTTCCTTTTATCTACCACCCTCTCAGTAAAGAAACACTTCCTTACATTATGTCTAAGCCTCTGAGCCTCTAGTTTTAGGTTCTGCCCTCCTTTTCTCCTCCTTTGAAATACACTTCAGAGAGAGAGATGAAGGCATGAATGTCCAAGTTCCATGTTGGGAATTTTACGGGGACCCAAAGGATGTAACTTTTGGATATCGAAGAAGAAAAGGATCTGGTTGGAGTTGAAAAGTCGAAATCTTTCTGAAGATGAAAATGAGAAATTTAGCAATAGATTGTTCCTTTAAGATGTTTCCAGTAAAAAAATATCTCTTTTTTGGCTGATGGAACTAAAAGGGACATGCTCATAAAAACCTTAAAATTGTAGTTCTAAATATGGGTCGATCACTAATGCCATCAAAGAGCTGATTCTGCTGTTTGCTCCCCAATATGCACCAGGCCAACAGTCGTAAATGGGCCAAAGGCACCAAAACTATCTTGTTTTTTATATAAAGCCCAAAAAATTGGCTGTTTCGTCCTAGATGACTTCTGATGCAAGGATACAACAGAGCCGTCTCATGTCAGAAGACAGGAAGAATTAGAGATGGGGTTTCCACCATAGAGCCTACCCACCATCTAACGTTCTAGTTCGGAGGTGAATTAGTGCAAATCTTCACTGGCAAATCAACGTCTTAGCTACAAGTCGGAAACCTCTATTTAGTTTGGCCCGGAAGACTTAAATTGGTCATTTGAAACCATTGTAGCGATTATAGGTTTGGATACGGTCATCCCGTGTTCATCTGTCTGTCTCGGACGATGGAGACATCATCTCCCGGATTCCGACGCTTATGGGGATTGCAGTTTGACATCTGAAATAGTTACATGCTTGTCAGAAATACCCCCTATGACACCGAGGATCGCATGTATGTCAGCTTAGTATGATTCACATGTTTAAGAGACACAGATAGACTTCTGGAATGAATATCGCAAGCAGAATGCAGATTGACTCAGCAGAGTGTTTCATATTCCATGTATTAAAGTAGGAAACATGCCTGGGGGTTGATATTCGGAGAATATTTATTCCAATATCACAGAAATCAAGCTTTCATCTTTCCGAGTCCAAATCTCCTTTAAATGTCATTTCGCTTTGTTTATGTAAGCTCGCCCGGCCCTTTAAAAACAAACTTACGCTACCTTTGCCCGAACAAGTTCTCCTCTGCATGGCTTACAGGATGGTTTGCAGGGAAAGCGCATTCCTGCGATGAGCTTAGCCCAGGGAGATTGAAGTTGGCTTCTGAACAACAAAATTCTCGCGCCCCTTTCCTGCCAGCGTATGCTCCATGCCCTGGCATCTGACCTTTTTTCTTTTAGGGCAATATTTTGACACCTGATCCAAACTACACCTTCGAAATGCAACGTATACATGTATTTTAATGAGTAATATATGCAATAAACGCACGTATAACGGATAACCCGGGTGTAGGGCGGCCACATCACCCATGTTTTCCAGGACAATGAGTGACCGAGCGACTTGATGCCAATTGGATCGCTAGTTACAATTACAATTACTAGTTTATATCATTATTACGCAATCACTATTTACGTGCCGGAAGCAGCCTGCAATTTCTACAATACCAGCTGCTTTCTCAAAATCTGCTTTCTAAGAAGAACTTTGGCTTATTCAAAGAAAGCAAACAGAGTAAACAATGATTAAGGTTGACGAAGACACGCGTCCGTCACGTTCAACCTCGCTTCTGGTCCAAAAAACCCCACATTGTGCCAATTGTGCCTCGAAAAAGCAGAATAAATCCTGTCCGTATAACCCACTATATTATATTCTAATGGGCAGACAACTGATAAGTCAATAATAATTGACAACAACTTTGAGATATGCTAAGACATGTTGGTATAGAAGGAGAAGACGACCCCCCTCTTGCAGTCTAACATAGAAAAAGATGTGAAGTTACATAAACTTTTGGGACCTCAGAGGTTTCTTCTTGAGATGAAATGATTCTATCTGAAAAAGAGACCACTGAGATCCAAAAAGCTTACCCAACTTTACATTTGGCCCAATAAAAGGTATCAACTTTAACGAAAGGCTCCATTTTCCCATTGGGCTATCCATTTTCCTTATTCAATCTGCATTAACACATCGACACCATTAACACCGATCATTATCTGCCAGCCCCATCCTACATCCTGATATTTTAAGTCGATAAATAAAAAAATATATCAAATAATAATAAGTCATTTCGTGTTAGTGTGACTGTTTCTCTTTTAATCAGCCCACGCTAGCACGAGTTCGGTGGGAATGAAGAATGAAATATAAGATCATCCTTCAGAATAGCCCCATAAAATAAATTTAGAGTGAATGATGACCAAGGTCAAGCCAGATTCTCATATTGGTTCCACATGTAAAATATTTCATAATATGTTTTTTTTATTAAACTTCAGTAAGTTTCTGATTGGCTCACACGCCGAAGTAATACAAAGTATCGATATAAACGCTCATACAGGCACCGAAGAAGGTTTATTCCTAATGACTAGAAAGTTACTGTTGCTTTAAAAGCACCGGCAGAAGATTTATGTCGGCAACGAGTCTTAAAAATGCAGAATTTCAAATAGTTTTACATCCAGCGAAAGAGTTTTAATAATCCGTTTGTCAAATTGTAAGTTTACATGGAATTTTGAAATTAAAAGGAAAAATATCCCTATCTCCAAATTTATGCCAGATGTGCTTCTGGGGCTTTCCTGAGCTTGTGTCCGTCAAAAAAAGTCAAGAAGAAATGATGTCACAGATGCTTTTAACTTGTAGGACCTTTGTCCTAAAAGCATTTAAATAAATGGTTAAAAATAGTAATTATTATAATTATATTATTTAGATCTTTTTTATAGTTAAAGGGCCACGCCAGCCATCACATGTACTTTAATGCATATAATAGCTACATGGTCCCTTTAAATGTATCAACCCATATGCCTTTTGCCCCTTTACCCCTTTGCCTGCCCCCTAGCTATTCGGCTGACCTCATCTCCTGACATGTGATATACTTACTAGTTACCCCCAAGACAGCGTCCTGGACTGGATCGAATGAAATTACCCTTAGCCCTCCCATTGGCTTCAATCGGCCAATCAGTGGTGCAAATCATCGAACCATGGGGAGGTGGGTCTGAGAAGCTACAGCTCTGTAGCTGCAGCTTCTCCATAAGGCAAGTGATTAATTGTAATTTTTGTATTTTTTTTCCCCAAGAATGCATATCAAAGTATTCACAAAGGACTTGAATTTGCGTTAATCTCCGGAATAGCTCCCTGATACATTAAACTGTCCCTTTTCATCTATTTATTGATGTGTTTGGTGGTACTAGGGCTTGAACTTGTTTTATGGTGCAATGAGAGCCGATCTCATCTTAAAACGTCAGAATCCCCTGCTGCGTCGTAGTGTCCTCCGTTACACTGGTGGTCCAGCTCGTACCTGAAGGTCGATTTCCCCTATTAATACCGACGCAGCCATCGGACGCCATGACGGTATGATCCTCTCTGTATGGAGAAGAGGTTAATATTGGCCACAAAGTGTAGGGGCAATGAGAAGGATTCTAATGTTTGGTTAGTGGATTATGTGAAGGATTAAGAGGTCGGCCCAAGGAAGGACGGATGACTCAGAGGAGCAGATTTGGCAATCGCTGGTATTGGGAGGACGGAAAGGATTATGATGGATGGGAATAAGAGGGGAAGCCATCACCGTGTTTGCACAAGGGCAGCAGACGGCGTTCAGATATTTCTATTATGTTTCAGCGCATTTATAGATTGTAATCTCGCAGGGACCTTTTTTCCTTCAGTATCGGGTTGGATGTTCATGTTATTGTTAATATTGTATTTTTTTAAATCAATTTTAATGTTATTGTTAATTTTCGCTCTCCTCTATTGTAATAACGCAATGGAATTTACTGGTACCTAAATAATAATAAAAAAAATATTATTATTATTATTATTATTTTATTCTGATTCTTCTTCTGATTCTTCTTCTTCTTATTATTATTTATTATTATTTTATTTTTTAATTATTATTATAAAGTATCAATTTCAAATTACAAGAAAGTACCCAGATCCATAATGGATTAGAGGCATTCTGGGGTTTTTGCCCCGTTCTCAGGCATTCATCACGATAAGCGAGAATGACTTTATATACTGCCTCTGACTTCATATCTGATCATTTCTTATCTCCAACCATCTCAGGTATCCTGTGATTTCCGAGGAGTTCAGAGGTCCAGTTTCTTGGCGTCCTTCTGTTCCTGGCTCTTAACACCATGACATTACATCGATCCGTCCATCAGCGAGGTGCGAGCCAGCACAGCCCAGGCAGCCGGATGACTATTAAAATGATCCCCTGCCGCGCAGGCACGTAGAAAGAACCAGATTAGAACCAAGTCATTGCCTTCATCCGCTCCACCCTCGTAGCTCTCTCTCCGATTTCAGCTCCCCTCATTTCTTATGCACATCACACAGCCGCAATAAATATGAATTATACATGATTATTCCTTCCCAATAAGTTCTCTCCCGTTGCTGTTAAGTTGCTGATTGCTGTGGATTGATTCAGGCAGCCATTGAGGTTGGAGGAATCGAATGTTGATAAGATTATGCTAATTGTCCTATTTTGCTAAAATATCCCCAAAATATCTTCACCACAAAAGTTTTAATAAATTAATTTAGTTATGCTTAAAGCTGTAAAAGCCACATTTCTCTTTTTAATTATAACATAGAAATATAGACTCTGTCGGCAGATTGGCCCCCATTCGGCCCCCGTCTAGTCTGCCGGTTTTCCTGCTGTAAAGACTCAAACCTTAATCAGTCGTTGGTCTCGTCTTAGATTCAGGAGCCGTCTGTCTATCCCATGCATGTTTAATCCCTCACTGTATTACCCTCTACCGCTTCTGCTGGGAGGCTGTTCCACTTATCCACCACCCTCTCAATAAATTAAAATTTCCGATTAGAAGGCTAATTGTGCGATTAAGTGCTCCTTATAGCCCAAATAAGCTACTATTCCTAAGTAACAATGAAGCGGAATGCTGCTTAGTTGATCTGTTATCTCTTCTCATCTTTAGCACGGCCGCAGCTATGGTCTCAATCAACATCAGCACAACACGTGCTTTGAAGATATGTCAGTTGTATGCAGCGCTACATATACTGACGTTAACATATTAATTGCACGTGGAATTATAGGCTGCTTCCTAAATAATGACCGGCGCTGAAACCATCTGTTTTTGGTCCTTACTGGAACACCAAGCCTGAGAAACTGGGAGCCTCTGGACAGGTATTACCAGAATCGTGAAGGATTGAGATCTTATTTACTGGAATTGTCTGATTCAGGGCTGTATCATCAATTCCCGTCAGTGTTTCCAACGCATCGCTACAAAGAAGATCCGTTAATATATTAGGTGCCGAAATACAGATTTTACAACTTTACTGTCATTTACATCTATTTACTCCTAAGCGGGGGGGGGGTGGGGGATTTAATATTCTCGTTATCACGTTCTGCTTTTAATATCTGCTTCAGGTAGCTGAAGGATAATGGTATTTAAATTAAACTATTTTATATCTTTTTGCCCCCCAGGAATTATAGTTTTATACAGCGCTGCAGAATATGATAGCTCCATATAAATAAATAACAATTAATTATTTATTAATTGCCCAACCTCACAAGAACGAAGAAGCTCACCCTATATACTTTCTGATACAATGATATAATCAGGCCTGGACTGGCCATCTGGTACACCGGGCACATGGCCAGTAAGCCACCGGCCGACAGTGCCAAACATTGCCCATATCCAGCTGTCGGCCACATGTATGTCATCAGGCGGCCGGCGGCCTTAAAGTGCCAGGGCCACCAGATCATCGCCAGTCTGGCCCTGGATAAAAGTGACCCTTTGCTGGAAAAAAATTACTCGGAAATAAATAATAATAATCAATAATTTGTGCTATTGGACTAAGGATAACAACTGATCTCCGTAACTTTTTATATATATATGGAATGTGATATATATTTAAATCTGGAAGATATAAAATAATTCCACTTGTGGAATTTTGACATATTGTGAGTAACTGCGAATGATAAAAAAAAACACAATGAAAAGTGCTTGTCAGAAGTTATAAAAATACCATAAAAAATGTGGGAGAATTCATATATATTTGTTGCAGGAGCTGATAATACATAACGACCGCGGGTTTATTAAATAAGTCCTGAAAGGTAAATGGCTAGAGTGCCTTCTATTCTCATAACCCCACTCTCTGCTGATTTATAGGGAAACGCTACTTTTATTATTATCTTTTATTTCTATAGCGCCAACAATTCCCGCAGCGCTTCTTACAGTCCCTACATTCAAAGGGTCTGGCAGAACTGGCCATTCCTCCCGTCGATGAGTCGTTGATACATTAAAGGCAATGAGAAAGTATTTAAAACGTGATTTTTCTAAGTTGTGAAAAAAACGATGAAAAGGAAATTTTTAGAAGACACGTTACTCCATTTTTTCAACAAAAGGGGGGGGCAGGAATATCAATATGGAACAAGTAGCCATTTAGTAATCATTTATCAATACGCAGGAAAAGGGCAAAAAGGCGGAGATGTTTTAGGTCTTACATCATAACCCTTAATAAATGTTTTGACTTTTGCCACATACATTGCGCTGGATTTTATTACCTATGAGACGTTTTATGTGCTTTCCTGGTTTCATCCATTTATATCATTGTCTGAGAGGGGATTTGATAAAACCGTTGATCCATTTATCACAGATAACAGAATCCAGAACATCGTGATTTTTGCCTTTTTTTTCATTAATAATTCTTTTATACAAAAAAAAAATGATGAAGTGCACGTGGAATTGTAATCTCAAATAATTTTGGCTGACCAGTTAAATCGTCAATCCTAATGCATTCAGCTAAACCTAAGAGGCTTGAAGTAAGAGCTGTGAAATAATTGGGAAATAATGCTCGTTATTACAGGAAGGGCAATATATTATTTAAACTATAGGGTGTGTGGGCAGTTTTCATTAAGACTTTTGCCATCCTAGCAATGGTTAAAAAGTAGGGGGTATTCTCATCAAAAAAAAGTATAAAAAATTGTAATATATATATTATGCTAGAAATACTTTTTCTGCTGTCCTGCTGGTCGCCATTATAGACAATCATGTGATAACCGGGCGCCACCCCCTTTTACAAACTACACTGTGCTGGTTGCTTTATGGCAGTAATTGGTTCTAATAGGAAGTACTGGGTTATATTTATGTGTTAAGTGAGTGTGACACATCAGGGATAGGCAAAGTGTCCGTACGCAAGGTTTGTGAGGTCCACATAACATCATTCAACCCCCAGTAAATGTCCACCATTAGCAATGTTGGTGCCAGCTCCCGGACACATGTTTGATGTCCCATAGACGGTTAGATCAGCCAAGCGCATAGTGTTTGTTGAAGTAAAATGTCCTGAAATTTCTGAAGATCTGTAGAGGAACCGGCAAATCTTGTTGAAAACCAAATCTGTAGTTATGTCTATTATAGAGGTCATGGTTCCATTTTGAACTTACCTTCAAAAAAAGCCATCTTTTCAAAAGTCCAATGTATGGGTTTGAACCTCTTCTAACCTCTTGTGTAATTTATTGTCATCTGACGATGATTTAATGATGCATTAAAGAGTAAGAACTTTACCCTTCCTGGAGAAGAAGCTGGTGTTCCTTGGTCCTTCATAATACAAAGCGACTTTAAATATTATTTCTTATGACCTCGTTCATCTATAAACCCATGTTTTTGTGAATAAGCCCCAATGGCTGATACAAAAGAAAACAATAGAACAAACCTATTTATTAGTGTTCAGACATTTTCCAAAATTTTACTTTAAAACACATAAAAGATTATGATAGAAAACTAGACTAGAAGTATTGGAGAGAAGTTGTTGGGGTTCTCCTCGGAATTCTAACATTTAGGTTTTTTTTTGTGTGTTCTACAATAAGAGGGGGATCCTCTGGTATTCATTAAGCAAAACCGGGTAAAATCCACGGCATATAGCGTACGAACTGCCCAAATACTTCACTGTTCCCTGGCAACATCTTTATTCACTTAATCTGGGATTCAGGAAATTCTCTTCCAAGCCAGTTTTATTGGGCGGTTTAAGGAAAAGCTCTTAGACTCCCAATCAGTAACAGATGAGCGTTTCTCTGTCACATTTTTCTCGTGTTTACGTGATCCGTGATATGTTCATCCCTAATGCATGTCCTGTAATATCTCTGTCACTGATACCGTGCTGGTAATCCATAATTGGTGAAATTACCATAATGATATCTGATAATGTATTGGACTCAAATCGAAAGAATGCACATCTAGGCCAAGACGCGTTAACCCTTTTTTTTAACCATTGAGTGACTCTCTTCTAAAAAACAGGTCGAGAGCGTCGCGAGACGGTATGCGGTTTCCACCGTATGTTACGTGTAGGAAGTGATCAACATTCCGAGAAAATGTACTCGTGTTCTGCGTTAGGTTGATTTTTCTTTAGCTCTAAGGTCACATGACCTTTCATTATCACAAGTGGACGTTCAAAGCGTAAAATTTTCCTCTATAAGGGGATTAAGAAGATATTTTAATTATTAATTCATAAAGCACCAAAAATCCGAAAAAATACATTACATAACAAAAAAAGAGGCGATGCAAGCCCATTTTTTGTATAAACTCTGTAATTAAGAAAGTTTGATGCGTACAACTACGGCATCAGGTCAGACTAGATCATGCTGGTGACACAAGCAATGAGGGTCTTCCTATGCAACATGGTCAGGATTGTGACATCAACGCGTGCTCATGGGTTTTGTAGAGTTGTTGTAAGCTCCACCCACACAATGCCCTGACTCCACCCTTGTTGTTTATCAGCAGTGCCATATATGGGCATAAAACATGTAGAGTTCCGTTGCAGTCTGAAGAACTTGGGCATTCGTCAGGATAGTTGGAGGCCAGTGCTGATTGGTTCCGTCCTGGCTACTTCGGGACTGCTGGCAGCTATTAGATGAATTCTAAAGTCAGCACATGGGATACAGTAACAGTCTTGTTCTCAGTTACATTTATCCCGGTCCCAATCTGTGTTTTCACGGTGTTTGTGCACCAGGCTGTCACGCCGCGTCCGTCCCCGTCCTTTCGAATAACGTACAAAATAAACTTGTCACTATGTTTTGAAATGTGCTCATTTTTCACAACGTCCAATTACATTTCCTAACTCCCTTCACATGATTCAGACTGATATATATCGTATTTACATAACCCGGTGCTGGTTTTAATATTGACAATTTTTGGTTGAAACACACCAGTTGCTGATTAGAAACAATTAAGTTAATCACAAGACGCCTTCAGGGTGTTGAGTTGTCTGTCATAATCTGATAGGTGATTTGTTAAATTTGGAACTTGGCATTGTTTTAGAAAATCACTAACGGTGATTTCATTCTGTAAAAATAACTTCAGCGGAGTCAAAAGTTTCTTACAAATAGCTCCTATTACAAGACTTTCTGTGTCGGAAAAAGTTTATTTTCCATTTCTTGTCAAAATTGGGGGCTAAGTTCCACCTTGAACTGTTGCATATAATATATTAAATCATGTCTAGGAATCATGAGGAATTCGAGCTGTGTACCTATTTATTACTATTAAATAAAACAAATGAACAATAAAAGAAACAGAGAACCTAAAAATACATTCCCGTACTGGGACCCAAAGCTTGGACTGCCCACCTGGCAAATACCCGCTGGGCCAATACAAACAGTGCCTCATAATCCAGCGGCAGATCAGGTGGGGCAATGTGTGGCCAAAACTTGGGTTCTTGGCATCTGGGGCATGGTCAGAAGTCATGGTCAGAGAAAAGGAACAAGGCGGCATAGGGGCCCCAACTGTCTACATATTTGAAGTCCAATCACCATCAGTCATGGCCATCTCTTTGAATCCTACAATTATTGTTTTAATTATTATTATTATTGTTATTATTATTATTATTATTTCTACAGCCTTTTCTCGCTACCTTTGAAATCATATTCCGACATACATACACATCAGGGCATATTTGTTATATTTTTATATATATTATAATCTGTGAACCTCCATTTTTAACAGATTTGTAACTTAATTTGTCCTTTCCTTGTTGATTTAATATCATGTATCCAATTCTGAGAAAATTCCAAATAATTGTAGAAATTCTTTTACGAATTTTTATAGTAAAAGCCGAAGTCATGAACGACAAAAAAAAATAAAAATAATATAGGCTTCATTTATATTATGCTTTTTCACTATCGTGCCAGTTCTAAATTCACATATAGAACTCTGGAAAATGAGTTTTAAAACAAATTTTCAAAAGGTCATGTAAAAAAAATATAATATACGGTATATTAATATATATTTATACATATATTTATATAGAAAACATAGAAACATAGAAAGTGACGGCAAGATAAGAACCAGTAGGCCATCCATATATAATATATATAATATAATATATATTAATATAAAAATATAATATATATAATATAATATATATAATATTAATATATATAATAATATAATATTATATTATATATATATTAATATAAATTTAATTTATAAATGTATCTTAACATGATGGACAAAAGAGAAGAATCTGGAAAAATAAACGAGGTTTGCGGAAAATATTTTAGCGTGTGAGATAAGTCTATTTGATTCCTCACTTTGTTCCTGATCTTCCTTCAGGTTCTGTTGCCAACTCATTTTACAACGGAATGGAAAAAGGCATTTGAGAGATGGCTCGGTGAAGTTTCTACTTTCTTTCCCACCCTTGATCAGCAGAAGACGGCACTGACTTGTGCATTGGGAAAACGTATATATGAATATTTCCCAGAACTTCCCAGACGAAACGTCTTATTTTTTTCCTTTTTTTTTTTTTTTGCTTCAAACAAGAACGGGCATTTCGCATCCATGTGGTCCAAATATTTCGCATTACGGTATTAGTCTGACGATTCTTTCTATCCAAATGATTCCCAGAAAAGACACATATTTTTCAATGAGCTGCTAGCCTCTGCGTCTAATCAGATACAGATAACCGCAAGAATGGGTTTATTAACCCCTGGGTTGCCGCGAAAGATGTAGTAAAACAGATCTCGAGTGATGTGTGTTTAAGTTCCCGATATGCGTCATGGGTTAAGGATTACTGCGCCATTCCGCTCTTCCATTTATCTGTCCACGGTTTAAGATTTATAAGCTCCACTTCATTTAGATTTGTCATACTTCCCCTGCTAAACTTGTACCATCGCTTATTCTAAAAGGCCCCATTTATTATTCGTAAAACATACATTTACAAACGGGCCCCTAGTGATTTCCAAAGACACGAATTAAAAAAAAAAAACCAACCCCAAAAAAAGACCCATTGAGGTATGATTTTTAAATATAAATCATCCAATATAGAAGGAAAAATGTCTACAATGAATTTCGACACTTTAAAAAAACCACTGGAGGTCTAAAATCTTATTTTCTTTTTTTGTTTTTCCTTTTTGATCGCCCGGTTTTAATGATAAAGTTCACATGTAGGTTACAATGTTTCTTTAAGACTGTATATTTCTTATTGGGCCCGCTTCTCGTAATCAGGATTTAGCAAAGTGGTCCAAAAATCCCCAAATCAGGTTCATAATCTGCAAAGTTTAGGTTGATGCATGTTCTTTTATGCGTAGAAAGGTGCAGATGCAAAGATCTGCTGATATGGCAATGTTTAGTTCCACTTGACGGCCAAGAATCCCAAATTATTCAACGGGCTTGACATTAAAACTTTAAATTACACCTGTTATTCATTTACTGTCCCCAAAATCAAGGAAACATACATTTTTGCTGTTTACTTTGTTCTTATTTGAATTTCTGTTTTTTACAATTATTTTTGAAACAAATCTGAAATGTTATTATTTATTAGTTAAAATGTTAACACAAAAATAATAAATATAAATAAATATAAATAATAATATAATATAGTAATTAATTGTATTTTTTTTTCTTTTCTTTTTTTATCACATGTACAGAAAACTATCTCGTTGAGAGTGCTTTCCTCCTTGAAGCAGCCAATCAGTCGCAGGAATCCTTGGAGCATGGAGGACGAGGTCAGCTGCTGCAGCAGGGCTGCAGTTTCTACCTAAGGTAAGTCCTTTATTCACTTATTTTGGAAGAATGGATATTAAAGTGCTCTTGGGGGGTTAGCGTGACTCACAGAGGACTTCATTCATGCATTCTTCTTTAGTGGGGTTATTGGGGACATTACACTATACCATTAAGTACATCAAATGACATCATAGGGGTGCGTAGGGTAAATTCACCCCAGCTCACAAGGGATGCCTTTACCTAAGACTTTGCTGAAGCAAACTCTGCCCCTATTCAGTTATACCTATCGAGCCAAGTTTCAGTTTACAAAACGGGGTTCATAACTCGGAAATAAGAGAATTTCTGATGGCAGAAGGGGTTAACGATTTAAAGGGGAGAGTAGGGTGTGCTAATTATGAAAGCTAAGTGGAATACGCTTATTTACAGGATTATTAACAATTTCTAAGTATGACCCGTGTAGAGCTTTACGCCATTTTTGGAGAACTCCGAGGTTCACAATTAGTTCCATGACCTTAGGGAGAGTTTAAATCGGATTATTTAGCGAGCGTGTGTCAATGCTATTACTGTTTGCTTTGGTTATCAAAATGCTTCCTGGATCCCTTTTGATGTTGCAAAAACCCCGTATAATGTTTTCCTGGCTTGGATGTAAAGGGGGGAAAAAAGGCGCAGCCGTGCTTACCGAGGGCCGGTGGAAACAGAACAGATTATACGATTAGGAAACTTCTTTCTGGAGTAAACAATGATCACAGAATGGAGACAGCTCGTAGAACAATACGGTGTGATTGATCTATAGAGAGATAGAAGCAACTGATGTCAATGGGACGTCTCCTTTGAAGATAACAATCAGAATCTGTTAGGATATACAACTTTATTTGATAGCGTGTCACATTGATGACCCGATGACCTATTACATCATCAGTCCGATGACAGAGCACTAGCCCCTCCGGTGCGTGAGGATGTGAACGTTTTCCATAGTATCTCGCTGATCAATCTTAGTAACTAGAACCGTTTTGTTAGGAAGAGGGTCCTAAGCGTGCTCATCTCCTAGAAAGAAGAGTCAGAGGACAAAGCTGATGTTCTTTCAGCAAGGTTGGGTTTCTTTTAAAGATAACTTTCCAGGACGGTAGAAGGACATGACGCATCTTTCCATAAGCGCCATGCCTGTCCTCAGCATGCGGACCGAGGTGACTCGTTGGGATCCAAATCACATGTCCCTCGTTCCTCTCCTGATGTCGTCCTGACATCATAAGCCTGTGTCCACAACCCATCAAGGACAGACAATGAAGAGCATCTCAGTAGATACTTTGTTTCCTGACAATTCCACCAGCAGATCATCAGAGAACCCAAGATTCTATTAAACGTTTAGATTTATTTATGGTTTTATATAGCGCCATCATATTCCGTAGCGCTGTACAATGGGATGCTACCATTAACATGGCTCAACTTTGCCACTTGCAGGAGAAACTCCATGGACCTTCATACCATATGGTTAATAAAATAAGATCTTCCCGCTAGTCAGAAACTCACAGTCTAGAGAACAAACCCTTCTGATGCTGATACCTAAAAACCTCCTAATTACCTACTAATTACCCACCGAAGTTCGTTAACTAAATAGGTGCTGATATGATGAAATCCATTCCCGAACGATAAATTTATCTTTATTTTCTATGTATTAAAGCCATTTATGCCACAATATGCGATACATGTGACCTACAGGGTACCCGGCGGGGTAAGTTGGTTAGGTGTTCAGACGCCGTGATTTGCCGGCTTCTCCGGGGCGATAGATTTTGGTTTCCCAGAGGAAGCCGCCTGTTTTCAGATGGTGGGATGACAGGGTTTATACAGAACATTACAATGTGTCTAAGCGAAGTTGTCAGCCGCCGAGACAAATGAAGTGCATGAGAAGGACCATTACTTCATTCACACCTCAACAGGCAAACAATGAAACATTTACAAACCTGAGTGATTTAGTGCGGAAAAATGATTTCCCTCCATTGATTTACGCGTCAGGCTGCGAAAATTCCAACAGGTTTCAGCGCTCAGGTTTGACTCTGCGATCTGCGTCCGAATCGGACAGTAGTTTAAAAAAGCTAATTATTTGAAGAAGAAAAAAAACAATAAATCAATAAAAAAAACTATTTAAAAGCAGTTGTTCCAGGCTGTGCAGTTTCCATGATATCTTTGTAGAGATGGGTGAGCTCCATACCTCGCTCAACCCAACACTGGCTCGGCTTATAAAGAGTTAAGAAGAGGTGCAGCCATGCTGTCTCAAACTTAGTATATTTCAGCGAAGGGAGTCCAGATCGGCTCATGCGCGGATCACAAGTCTGACTTGGCCCAGCGCGGCTCTAGAAGCACCAATGGCCACCTCATCTAACATATTTGTCACAAGCCACAGTTGCCCTTGGCTTCAACCACCGTAGAACCCTACGATACCCTCATACCCAGCAAACATTATGAGCTCATAGAAAACAGGGGCATCAGACGAAGAAAGAGGGGAATCAGTGAAAAAAGAAGGACCTCAAAAGAGGGATTTTCCAACCTAAAAAGGGAAATTTAGGAGGTTTAATAATAGCATTAGTATATTCAAAAAAAGCACATTTGCTTATATATTAATAAAATAAAATGTTTTATTAATATTCCAGAAAATATTTTTCAAAACAACTTGCTATCTACATTTGAAAAATGACAGAAGTCAAAAAAAGTTGATTTCATAATTTAATTCCCCAACGTGTTTTCAATAAGAATCATCCAATAACTTTATATATTTTAAAATTATTTTTTTTTGGTATCATCGTTTATTTGTATTATTTTTATTGAGCCGGTTTTAATGGTCTGTGATAGAGATAATTAACATGAAGCATTTTTCCATTAACGATGTAATGTTTTTCGTTCATCGAAAATGTTTTACCCAATGCGACAATCACCACTCTCTAAATATCAGCCGATCGGTCTGGCCCCCCTCGATTCGGTGCGATTTCAATGGCTTTGGGTTTGATGTGTACATTTTCCGAAGCGACGCCAATCAAAGGTAAGAACGTGCGTCATAGAGGAAAAGTTCTACAAAATATTTGCAGAGGCAAAAATGTTGGCTGCATTAGAATATGCAAAAAGTCAAGCCCGCAGGCGATCAGGTGCGGAGGATTTCTAGGTAGAGGTAAAAAGTCACTCTAAATACACATTTTTGTTCTTAAATAATGTTCAGTATTTCCGCTACATCATCAACAATCCACACATTCATAAAGAAAAAATCTATGTTTGCTGACCAACTGTTAGTGGGGCCACCGTCTGATCGTCACCTTTTTTACCAGATACAAATGGTTAAAAGGCCACGTCCTCAATTCATTTATCCATTTCAACCAACTGGAAGCCGGCGAATTTAACCATATGTACCCTACACTTCAAAAGTTTGGGGTCGCTTAGAAATATCCTTGTTTTTTTAAAAAAGAAAAGCCGATTTTGTCTATTAAGATAGCATGAAATGGATCAGAAACCCAGCGCAGACGGGGTTAATGTTGTACATGACTATTGTAGCTGGAAACTGATGATTTTAATGGAATCTCTTCATAGTCGAACAGAGGCCCTTTATCACTCCCATCGCTCCTGTGTCCCAATGGCCCTTTATCACTCCCATCACTCCTGTATTCCAGTGGCCCTTTATCACTCCCATCACTCCTGTGTTCCAATGGCCCTTTATCACTCCCATCACTCCTGTGTTCCAATGGCACGTTGTGTTCGCTGATCTCAGTTTAAGTGTAAAAGGCTAACTGATCGTTAGAAACCCTTTTGCAATTAAGTTACATTAAACGGCTACATTACTCCATTAAACATTTTCCCTATCAAATGAGATATGGTGAGTAAAAGGATCGCAGTTCCTTTAATTAATTAATTACTGTTTTATGTCACTGTTACCCTGATCTCATGGCCAAACGCTGACTTTAACGACAATCGCTTTCGGGATCGCTCTGCATTTCTGGAAATATGTTATTAACTCTTCCTACTGCTCCCTGTCTTCTCAGATGTTTTACTTGTTCTTGACCCATATTTTTTGTTTCAAAAAATAACATTGACAATGGTAAAAAATAGCGTCCTAGTGGGAGAGAAATGAAGTCATAAATATTAAGAGCATGGATTCCTGTCCAAAGCTTCACATGTCAGAGTTGAAGTTTAGGACACCCTCTGTTAGATATTATCCGAGATAACGCTAGTTCTTTTTTTTTTCACATCAGACAGTTTCCTCTGCGTTATCCCCGAATCTTACAGAACCTTTTTTTTCCTCCACGACTTCCATTTCTTTGAATAACTTTACAGACCTCATGTTTTGCATCAGTAGTTAACCCATCACATAACGCATACGGTGGCCGAAGGACCCTTTAAATTATTTTCATGTATGGAGGGATTTTGCATCTTTCCCCGTCCCCTTGCACCTTGGCTTGCAGAAGATTGGTTTGGCCGCCATATTGGTTTGCCAGACAGCCCCGGATTTGGCTAGGGCCAGAGTTCCATGGGGTCTGACGAGAACCCCCATGTTCCAAGAAAACATTCCCATTTTATTTAATGGGAGATCTTTCCTGCCGCAGATCAGCTGATTCAAGATGGGGGGTATTAAAACGGGAATAAGGAGGGGGCTCTCATCAAGACTTCATCATTGATATCTGCAAATGGGTTAATAATTTCATCATTTGTCAGATTAATATATACTTATAGGTCACAAAATAGGTTATTTTCAGCAAAATTCCATTCTGTTTCCTCTGAATGTGTAAAAGTTTAGCAGACGTCAGCCCTCGCTCTTGTCGGTGTCAGATTCAGTTATTTTACGTTTGTTCTACATTTAGAGGAAAAAGAAAGAAAATCCATTCTTAAGGTGCTTTAATTCATGGTTTAGAAAACGTGGGTTTGGTGCCAGTGAGTTTATTAGAAATGTTTTCCTGCCTGCGTGGAAGACAATCTCGGGTTATTACAGCTGTGTAACTGCGGGCTGAATGCACGCGGCCAGCGGAAGCGATCCGTACCTCGGCAGGCACCGTATGAGATTAGAAATCACCCTCTGACAGATTGGGATTTACACAAAATACACGGAATTACGGCAGAAACTTAATTTAAATTAAAGGATTTTGGTTTATTTTTTTTTGTTATTTCTATGCATTTGTAGTGAAATTGGATGTCAGCTGGGATCAATGATTGGAGTAAATGAGAGGTTAATTCTCCAAATCCGTGAACAAGTGGGAGTTAAAAGGGAAGTCTCATGGACCCCTCCAGTGCTGTATAAGTAATAAACCCCAGCGCTGTATACATTAATAACCCCCAGCGCTGTATATACCAGTAATATAACCCCCAGCGTGTATACAGTAATAAAAATCCCCAGCGCCCTGTATGTAGTAATATAACCCAAACGCTGTAACACAGTAATATAACCCCACAGTGCCTGTACATACAAGTAATAACACCCCCCAGCGCTTATACAGCTAATAACCCCCCCCCAGACGAGCTATACCCAGTTTAATATAACCCCAGCGCTGTATACCAAGTAACATATACCCCCAGCGCCTGCATATACCAAGTAATAACCCCCCTCCAGCGCTCAATACATACCAGTAAATATAACCCCCCAGCCGACCTGTATACAGTACTAACCCCACCACGCAATCCATATACAGTAATATAACCCGCCCCAGACGCTGTATACCAGTAATATCCCCCAGACGCTGTATACAGTAATAACCCCCCTCCAGCGCTGTATACAGTAATATAACCCCCAGCCAGCACATTTCGTAGATTTCTTTTTTTTCTCCCAATGGGAATTGAAATGACCCCTCACTGTTCAATATACAAATAAAGAATCTTTGAAGGCAGATGAAGTACGGCCTGACAGATAGGATAAGGAAAACTCACTATAAAAATGGTGCTTTTATAAAGATTAATGGTTGGAAAAACAAACCTTTTGGATAAACACATAGAATAAGCGTTCCTTCCAAAAGGATGTTTCCTCTTTATGTCCTTGAAATAGGGCTGCTGTCTATTGTCAGCCCTCTCTTATATTCTATCTGTTTTTGTTACTGTATCCAGTTCTATTACCTATACAGCTATATGAAGGTGTGATTCCGAAGGAACAGATAGTGTTGTAGATGTCTAGACTTCTAGGTAGTCTGTATGCCTTCTGGGTTCCAGTTCCGATTAGAGGATCTCCTCAAACATGACCACAATGTAGACTAACACGATGGACTGTCGTGACAGAGACTCCATACACTGCTCCTTTGTGCTCCATTGATTCACAATGCAGGAGTATGATGTCACATCTAGGTGCTTTCTGCCAGAATACATAGAAAATCCTGAGCTGATGGTGGAAGAGTCCTCAGGCTTCTTCCAGTAGACCACCAAGAATATGCCTCGTAGGAAACATGGCCAAGCATGAAGGGAATGCTTCAACAATGCGAAGCTCTCTATTGGTACCCTACCTAGGACGTCATCTTGAGCTGATGGTGGAAGAGTCCTCAGGGTTCTTCCAGTAGACCTCCAAGAAGAAGCCTCCTAAGAAACATGGGCAGGCATGAAGGGAACACTTAAACAACAACCAAGACCACCAAGAACAAGCCTCCTAAGAAACATGGGCAGGCATGGAGGGAACACTTAAACAATGCGGAGCAATCTATTACCTAGGACATCATGGAATGAAAATTGGGGGAAAAACACCGTATTTCAGAGCCACCTTAAACAAGCATTTGGATAAATAGGCACGGTCTCTCAATGCTGTGCTTATTAAGGTCTCGCTTTTGTCTGAGAAGAAGGTAACAACCAGCATTGCCGGTGGGACTTAATGATAAACATTTGGAAAATCAGTCGGTGTAGTGCTGGTGAGTTAGACCTCATGAAGGAAAAAAAGAAAAGAATTGGAGAACTTTTTATGACCTTTGAGTTTGGTCACTGATTGATAAATCCAGAGCTTCGAGTCACAAGATGTTCTGCAAACGCATTTTTCACTGCAATGGAAAACACAACAAAATAAAAAAAAAGGGAAGAAAGGGGAAAAAAGCATTTCTTATTTTTAAGTAATTATCTTTAAGTAAACTGTTATCATTCTGAGACAAATGGATTGCGTTCAGCTTTCCAAACATATTGTCATTCATCATCTCTTTTATTAGAATTTGGATAGCAAGAAGGATGGCTAATTTCCTTCTTGTTAGCAACGCATAAATGGATCTCTCTTACTTCTGGCTGCCCTCGTGTTCCCCTGGAGTTATGTTTAAAAAACATAGTTTTCTAGTTTCCCAAAAGAAGGGTTTTTTTTTCCCTTTTACGACAAGAGGGAAGAATTTTGTCAGGATGAAAGTTTCCTGGTAATAATAAAAGCTGAAGAGTAAAAATAATAATATATAATAATAAATAATAATAACAAAATATTAATAATAGGGTGGAACTAGTACTTTAAGGCCAGTGGCCGTCTGACTTAAATGTGGCCAATCGTTGGGCATATCCTGCAGCACTTGATCTAGAGGGTCAGAGGCTTAGCTAGAATGTAAGGAAGTTTTACTTTACTTTACTGAGAGAGTGGTAGATGAATGGAACAGCCTCCCAGCAGAAGTGGTAGAGGCTAATACAGTGAGGGGATTTAAGCAAGCATGGGATAGACATACGGCTCCTGAATCTAAGACGAGACCAACGACTGATTAAGGTTTGAGTCTTTACAGCAGGAGTAACGGGCGACTAGACGGGGGCCGAGTGGGGCCGATCAGCCGGCAGATTCTATATTTCTACTAATATAGAAAATAAAAACAATAAGTACGTAATTAATTCTTTTTTGTTATTATTTTATCCAAACATCAGTCCCGGTTTAAATGAAAGTCTCTCGCAGTTTGGCCTCCTCTATTAAACACAACTTCTTCAAATTAATTAGGGAACTTTGTAAAACAAATTCCCGGCAGGATTCAGACAATCTTTGGCCGAATATCTCCATAGTTTGCTTAATCATTAAAAGAAAATTTATACCAAGGCCACGAAGCATTCAAATTAGCTGTAATAGATGAAGAACGATAAGCAGGAACATTGTAACAAGATCTTCGACACAAATAATATAAGCCAAAAAGGCGCATACTGGGTCAGAGAACATGTTTTGTGGCAGATGTATATTATTGAAGACTTTTTTTTTTTACTGAATCCAGACCTGGGTTCCAATGGCCCTTTATCGAACAATTTGCCCCATGCAACTCCTGGGTTCCAATGGCCCTTTATCACTCCCATCACTCCGTGGGTTCCCAAATGGGCACCTTTTTAATCACGTCCCATCCAACTGCCTGTATGCTTCAGATGCCTTTTAGATTCACTCCCAATCACTGCCTGGGTTCCAATGCCCTTTATACACTCCCATCACTCCGCTGGGTTCCAATGGCCTCTTTATCACTCCCATCACTCCTGTTATCCAATGCCTTTATCACCTCGCCATCTGCTCCTGGTGTACCCAAATGGCCGCTTTATCACTGCCCATCACATGCCTGGGATTCCAATGGCCCTATTTATCACTCGCATCACTCCTGTGTCCCAATGGCCCTTTAATCACTACCAATCACTTACCTGTGTCCACAATGGCCCTTTATCACGAGTCACATCACTCCTGTGTCCCAATGGCCCTTTATCAACACTCCATGCACCTCCTGGGTTCCAGTGGCCCTTTTAATCACTCCACCATCACTCACTCCTGGGTTCCAATGGCTCTTTATCACTCCCATCACTCCTGTGTCCCAATGGCACGTTGTGTTCGCTGATCCAAGTTTAAGTTTAAAAGGCTGATTGGTCGTTGTGATTACGTCACAGCCAGAAATTTTCTTTGACTTATAATAAAACAGCTAAGTGACCCAAAACTTTTGAATGGTAGTGTGTATATAGAAGAGAAATGTACAAACCCACAAGCTGTTTCCTATATATTTATTGATTGGAAATTAGCAAACAAATCAATATTTTCCTTTGGAATAACTGGAATTTATTGGATGGAAGTTTTTATTGAGTTTCCGTAGCTTTTATCTGTCATTGGGGGTCTCGTTGAGTCTGTAGCGCTAGTAACTGGATGTAAGTTAAAGCTTCAGCTTGTTATCTGCAGTTGTTTCTCAGTCGCGGAAACTTTTGAGTCGTGAAAATTACAACTGGGAAATCGCTCTGAATTTTATGGGCCAGTAAGCGAAAAGGTTTTAAATCTTAATGGATCTTTTTTTGAAATGAGGTACGATACTTAGTTAATAAGCCAAATGCAAAGAGAAGAAACGCAGGGTAATCTCGTACACCATAAATCAAAGACTCCGCCGGCCAATTGCACGAATAGCCCCGTCGCATCTGCCATTTTCAAGATAATTTTGGCTTCGTGGAACGGTCGTTGCGTGCAAAAATGTGTCATAAAATATTCCGAGAGCTTTTTGTGTTTTCCCTGTATCTGAGAACTACATTACCCATCTGTCCCTGGGCTTGAGGCGTGTAAAAAAAACAACATTTGTTAAGCTGTTTTCTAGTTCTTTTGTCCCGTTTTTGATCTAACATCCAGGTGAGCTCGTTCGCCAAATAAAAACACGAGGACCCATAAAAAGCTGCGCTGTTGACAAGATTTGATAGTTGTGATATAGAGCAGCTTTAATGGAAGAAGCAGAAACAATTTCTGGCCAGATCCAAGTGTTTCGCTGATTTAATATGTGGATTTCCTATTATGGGGGCAGTCCAGTGCAAAATATGTTTGTTTTTATTTTCATCACTTTGAAATCCTTAAATGTCTCATTTAACCTATTGTACAGCGCTATGGAGTTTGATGGTGCTATATAAAACAATAAATAATAATAATTTA
>VKOC01002857.1:0-10787 GCA_009364415.1 Spea multiplicata | reverse complement strand
GCGACCCCTGCGACCCCTGTAGTTCCGCCACTGACTGAGACCCTTGGCCTGTGTATTTTGCTCATACTTTGTCCTCTTAGCCTCCTAAATAACAGCTCTGGTCTGTGGCACGCTTGAGCTTCGTTCAATGAGCTGCCTACATCGTAATTGGTGTTCAGCTACATGTCTGAAACCAAGTGAGTGGTCATGGAATCTAGACTGTAATGATACTACATACTTAAAGGGTTATCTCCATAAGCCAATGCCAACTAAAGTGAATTCTTCCAGCTGGCCTGAGGTTGACCAAGTTGTGAGTTCCTACTTACCGTCATAATCAATTCTGCCATCGTTATTTTTGTCCCCATCTCTCATCAGTTCCTCAATGTCATCTTCAGTGATCGTTTCCCCAGTAGCTTCCAGCATGATCTTTAACTCATCAAGGTCAATATATCCATCAGCATTTCTGCAAAATGAGTTAAAATTTTGTTAAAGGGTCTTCATATTACCTGAGAAAATAAACACCCGCATATAACAAATTCTTTTGTTTCTGCAAGCCAATCCATTATATGAATACACATGATTGTTGCACTTGGTTATCACAGCAATCATATGAGTCTGGCTGGCTGGCTGTCAATCAAGTAGTGGCGCACATGGATGATGTTCTATACTATCATGAAAGACTTTAAAGAACACTTTATGATGGCATGGAATAGCAAAATTATGTGAATGGGTTAAAAATAGAAATACTGCTGTACAGCTGTACTGAAAATGAATGTTTTTGTAGTGTAAGCAATAACTGAGCATAGCTAGATTTGGAAATACTAAACAAGAATGTTCATAAGTTTGTAACCAAGAGTATAAATAATTCAGTTAACATTTCCTTTTTTATATTGGATACAATATTATTACTTGTCAAACATCCGGAATAGGTCTGATAACTCCTCTTCTGATTTTCCTTTGCTGTCATCTTTCATACACCGGACCATCATGACCAAGAACTCATCAAAGTCTACTGTGCCGCTCCCTGAGGTTAAAAAATGTTTGAATTAGAACCATTCCAAACACAGTACCTTAGATATACTTTATTGTAGAGGAAATTCCAACTACAAATGGTGTAATGCAGATCATTTTTTAATTAAAATCCATGTACATTTTTGTTTTACTAGGTTAACAGGATGTTGGAAAGTATCTGAGAAATAGAATGAGAAATTAGGATGTCAACAAGGTGGTTTTGTGCAAAATCTATACTATAGAACTATCAATGGTATGGTCCAATGAATAGGAATATTCCAGTAGTTGCCATGGCAATGACACCAGTTTAAGACCAGTTAAATAGCCCCTTTACTTATCTATATAAACATAATATTATAAACCATAGAACTATGATTATTGAACATTGAAAGTGCTTAAACTGTTGCAAATACTAACCGTCTTCATCCACCTCATCGATCATCTCCTGCAGCTCCTCTGGGGTGGGGTTCTGACCAAGCATTCTCATCACCTTTCCCAATTCCTTTGTACTGATGCAACCATCTTCTGCATCTTGTACGAAAATATCAAAAGCTGCCTTGAATTCTATCATGAAAGAAAAAATAATGTACAATCACTTAAGAACAAAGATGAAGGCTTTATTTTGCATTGGATTTACTTCAAAACAGGGCTGCACAACTCCAGTCCTTGAGGGCCTGCAACAGGCCCCAATAGTTTAATATTCCAACTTGAGCACAGGCGTCTCCATTAAATATCTATTAAACCTTTGTTTTTTTGGCAGAGATACGGCCCTCGAGAACTAGATTTGTGCAGATCTGATAAATGTGTAGTATGGTTAGTTCCATGTATGCATATAAATCACGTGTATAAGGACCACGTTATGATGCATTTCGTGCAATGCTATGAAAAATGTCAGAAGCAACCATGTTTAAAGAACTTCTCTAATATTTACAGCTGCTGGTATGGTGAACGTATGTAATGTAAGAAGTACTTCTCAAGATGCTTGCAATAGGAGATACTTTGTATGCCTTTTACTTCACTGAGGTTAGTTTCAAGGTTAGGCAAAACTAAAATTAGACGTTTCCATATGGTAGGATTTTAAAAAGGCATTTGGTTGTTACTACACAGTGGTCCATATACCTCCTAACAATGCAAGTGGCCATAAAGAGACAATTATTGGGGAGTACAAAAAAAATATATATAAATATCTGAGAAAGACTAGAGTAAAAATGTGTATTCTACGGCTGAAGAACACTGGAATAAGCTCATACCTTGCAAAAAATTTCTAGAGAGACATCCGAGCAAGAAATATGGACAGAGGGACTTAAGTCCCAAAGACGGACTGTCCTTCATCAGGCTGTTACGTCCCGTTATATTTAACCTCTGCCAGATATTCGTAATACTTTAATACAGGGACATAATGGAAGGTTAATTGGTTTGGATATTTGTCGATTATTTGAGTTATGTTCACTGCCTATCCTATTAACATCGTTTATTTCAAGCATTTTGTGTTCTGTTTAGAGTCTCTTACAGGTCTATCGCAGAGGTGGAAAACGTACTTATGATGGCCACACTAGGCCAGTTAGCAAACGCAGACATTTGGGGGGAGCAATTACCCAAGGAAGACATAAGGATCTGCAGAAATTGCCATTTTAATGAGTAGACCCAAAAAAGAAGTATAATACATAAAAAAATATACACTTCATATTTTAGAGGGATTTTTACCATTTTTCTGCTCCTCTGTAAGTTGTTCCACCTGAAAGGAAGACAAGAAATCTATGAATGAAATGGGTTCTTAACTCATCTCAGTTAAAAGAATTATTTCCATTCTAGAATATGGTACACGCATAAATTATGTTCACACTTTAATTAATATTTTAAGACAAGATACATTCATTGATACCTTTCATATTATACGTAGAATTTCCAGATAAAAAGTTTAAATAGGCTAATTTACAAAACTGAAATACAGACTACAGTAGCCAGGCAGTGTTATAATATAGAAAACAAAATACTATTTAACTTGTATACACTTAGATAAATCTATTATAAAAAAAAAACAGTTTCGCATGGGAAAAGAGTAGTCAAATCAAACACATTTCCCCTGATAAATTTGTATTGATCAGCTCGTATCCCAGGTAATGTTGAATATTAAAACATTTCCAGATGATTGATCATTAAACCGGATTAAATGAAGAGAAAGGACATAGCATAACTCATCAATGAAAATGCTCCTTTATTCCAGACTGAAATGTCTTCAATTTTCATTGAAGAGGTGTGCGATGTCCTTTTCCTGATGGATATATTATATCGGGACGAAGCAAAGTCCTTGGAATACTTGTACTTTTATACGAGTGTTGGAGTATATGAATGACTTTGTGAAGTGCCAGCTCACATTCTAAAAATCATTCAAACACACATACCAAGTACTGACGTTAGATAGATGAAGGAATTAGGAACACTTCAACAAACTTGAGCAGAGAAAAATGACAAGTCTACCAAATGTTATACATACAAAAGGTTCGCATATTATTTTACTAATCTTCTACAAGTTTCTACGCCACAGCTAGGTGGATTAGAGTTAGTGTTGAGCTCTGACAAACCTCTACTCCAGTAGCGCAAGTCCTTCTGGACGTGTGCAAAGACCCAAACACAGTACAGGAGAAGCCAACTGTAATGGGCTTAGCTTTGGGACACTGTCCCACACCCAATTCTGGTGTTGTAAGGCAGTATACTTTAGCCCAGCATTGCATAAAATCAAAGTTATTATACATTTAGGAAAGGTGTACTTATTCCTATCCTTTTAGAAAACTCCTTTGAATAGTCCATTTTATGTCGGCCCATCGTTATTTTCTTGGTAAAGACGAAAATGTATTGTAAAATACAAACCCTAAAAATCACCATATAAAGTCTGCTGTACCTGTGTCAATGTAAAGATACCACTTAGATATTCAGAGATTACAGATCATTGGAGTCATTTTTAGAATGTAGGATAACAGAAGTATCTATATTTTAAGAGTGTAAGGAGATATAAACTGTACATTCAACTACATGAAATACATTCGTTATTTGTAGAATTGCATTGTATAAGGATTTTGCCCCAAAAATGTGTTGCCTAAAAAAAGACTATATTACTTTTTATTATTTATTATATTTTATAGTATATCTTACCTAATTTTTTTTCTTTACATTTTACATGTATTTTTCTAAATGTGCTTTTCTCTCTTTCATTGTTATCTATGCAATGGTCATTCGTTGAAAATTCTATTTTTAAGGTTCAGCATGTATTTTTTTTAAATGACCAGGGCAGAGACCTACTCACAAAAACAAAATCATTTCATATAAATCTATGTAAATTATATTTTTTATATCATACCTAATTGTCTTAAAAACAGACCCTTCTTCTATGATAGATGGACAGTCATTTCCTATTCCTGCATAAGGATATTTAAAGATCTAAGCCCAATCATGGACAAAGGAACGATACATGGCGATTCTTCGCATTTTAGAGGGCAATGTGAATTCTGACTGTCATGAGTATTCGGATTTAAAAAGAAAAAAAAAACAGCTGTAGTATTTTATTGTCTTGGCCTTCAAACCGAGATTCATGGGGCTCTGGGTAAGTTTAGAAGCGTATGCCTGTTGCCACTTTTGTAGGTTTGAAGTAACCTGATCTCAGTTGCATGTAGTCTATAATTAGTCCCTAGATACAGGAGTAGGAGAGAGAAAGATAAAGGATTTGATTGTTCCCTGTATCTCCACAGCGCTGGCATTTAAACCTTAGGCCTTTTATCTTCTCCAAACACTTATGTTTGGCACTGGTATTAGCATTGTGATTGAATCGTGAAATTCAATCTAAATTTAGCTGTGTCTGCTCATTGCCTTTTGTAGGCATGGCTTGGAGTTGCCACCTTTGGGTAACAAAAGTGACAAGTTGATTTTGCTATGGGGTGGGTGACATCTCTTGTCATCTCTGTGAAATACCGAGTATCTTCCGTCTTTTGTTTTAATAGCTTACTACTATATATGTTAACTAGACAGATCACCAATTGTCCATCATGTCAATAATTTTATTTGCCGGACTGGGGACCAATCTCAGTTGGTCTTATTAGCAGGATGTATCTGTTAAGTTGATATATAGCATTCTGGTCTTGAAAGCCCTTTAGGTCCACTGACCCCTGGTAGACAACCACATGTGACAGGTGCTGTGGTACCCTACATTAAAAGAGCCGTGAATGTGAGCGAGACATTCTATGGAGGCCTTCAACTTGTTCTAAAATTGATACCAATAGCTTGATTATTCTGCAAGCTACATATCAAATACTGCATTAACCTACAAGGCAGGCAATGACTTATCCTCCAATGTTTCCCACGCTGGATCCTATGGCAAAGTCTCACCAATTATGATTGTGAAATATTAATTGGAACGCTAGGACTGACACTACATTATGAAAGGTCTGCCTCGGACATTTTCAGTTACTTATAGCGAACGTGCTTTGGTTTTATCGGTGTAATAATTTCGATATATTTAAGTTTAAATGTAGTTATTTCAGCTTCCTCAAAAGAGTAGCGGAAACTTTATAAAAGGAGAGGGATAACTAAATAGATTCTCAGAATGGAAAGCTCAACTGGCTGCTCCCATGGCATACGCATAAACTGGAAATTTGGTGTACAAAATGGTAATATATAGGATTTGACAAAGTAACAAGTGAATTTAACGGGATCGATGAAATTCTTCATCCTGCAAGGTAAGTATCTCGCATTGGATCCATCTGCAGGCTGCATGAGAGGACATATCTCACTACCCAGCACTCCATCATGGTCTATCATGGTCATTCATCTCTGGAAATGCCCCATATACCAATCATTCAAAAAATATGCTCCCTATTTAGAACCTATGTGTGACATTTCATGGATGAACCAGCTGTTTCTGAATAATGCCATTGGGTATCCAAGTCTGCATTTGTATTGTTCCTCTGGCCTATTGTTCCAATCCAAGCTACTATATATAGCAAGAGAATTCATACACTTTGTATCTCGAATGGAGGTGCAGACAGCAGGGGCACATTCCTCGACTTCAAATCATTCTTGTTATATGGAGCTCAGACAAAGTGATAGCATCGTGGCATTATAGACAATCAACCTACAGGCATGCATTGTTATTTTTAAGAACCTGGCTTTAAAAGGGCATGTTTTGTTTATTCGATTTATTTCTCAGATGAAAATGTACTTATAACACCGTGGAAAATCATGACGGGGTCATGATGAAGTGCTTAACCGGCATCTTTTAAACCTAAATTAAGCCAAAACTTATGATTTCCAAAATAATTTACTTAACTTGAAAATTAGGAGGAAGGGATTTATATATTTTTATGTCTGTATTTATGAAACCTTTTATAATGTTTGACATTATTGAATTACCAGTGAACAACTAATTGCAGATAACATAAAACATTGTTTTCCAATTCAGATTTGTGCTTTTAGATTTAATTGTTGTTTTGGTGTACCCTGGGTTATTGCTTTACCCATAGAGAAGTGTGTATCCCTATGGTTGCCAAATTGGCCCTTATGAACAGGTCTTTCAGTAGCGGACTTCAGCATGAGAATAACTAGAATATATAGATATAGAATATATAGATATAGAATAGTTATATATAACTACGGCTGTGACCGGTCACAGAGGTAAAGTTTTAAATGGCGGATGTGGCCATCACATTCAAATATTCATTGTGTATTCTAAAACATGAAAACAAGGTGTTAACATGCAATATGACCACAACAGTTTAGATGAGTCCATCCATCATTAACTCAACCAACCACACGCTTGTCCTTGTAAAATGGTAAATCTATGGTATGTGGGGCTGGTCGAGTAATAAATGTCATCCTTTAGAATGTGAACCCCTAAAAATAACTTGTGTATAAGCAAAGGCATCCACAGAAAATGTTCTAGCTGAGGACAAGCACTAAATAAAAGTTACTAATGTTGACCTGATAACATCTAAGGTGGATCTAGGCATACTACATGGGACACCAGAAGGCTGTGGGTAACTACAGAATTTTAGAATGCCAAAACTCCATGGAGGGTTAAGTGCACCCTCTAGCTCTACCATGCAATCAGCCATATGAGCAGGGTCTTCTACTGCAGCCTCTGTGATACAATTGACAAAATATAATATGATGGACAAACTAGACGGACAACGCTAACAGAACTTGGCAGGATCCCTCAGCAATGGGTGCTGTTACGTTAAATCTAAGAAAAGAGGGCCAGCATATTCATAGAAGAAATGTAGTGTTGCATAGGTTTTCAAGACCTCAGAAGTGTCTTTTGTGTATTTTTTCTTTAGAAAAAACATCTTTGTCCGCTATTTACTTCTATGTGGGGGGTAGGCAAAGTATCTGTATTTAGACAGAAGCGATGTATGTAGGGATATATCACAGCGCTGTACATTGGGTGAAAACAATATAACAAAGAGTGTATCACATAATAATTTGGACCTATGACAACCAAAGGTGAAGAGGGCACTGCTGAAATGGGCTTAGAGGACTTAAGATGCTGTTTCACTTACACAGACCATTAGTGGAGCTCATGTTAAGCAAAAAGGCTTGGTCATTGTGCTTTTTTCATCTATAGCAGTCTCTGTTTTTGTGTCACATGATAATTAAGCATTCCTAGAAATAATAGGATTGAGGCAATATTTTACATGGTTAAAAAGTTAGAACTGGGAACGTTTTGGGGTAAGGGTGCTAGAAATCATGTTTCTACTGCTGCGATTATTTATGAGGATGTTAAATTAAGCAGAGCAGGTGGAACAGAAACGTTAAGTCCAACGCCCTTCACAAAGAAAAGCAGCGCCTACCCCTGCTTTGGTTGGTGTGTCGCACAAGTCAGCTCGTTACAATCACACAAGTCAGTTGCTGTGCAGGTCAGTGAGATTTGAAGGTCATTAGCCAGTCTGAGTGCCAGGCATATCTGGTTTTGTGGGATGTTGATTTACAATGCATGGGCTACACGTTATGTGTATGTAACATGTCAAATGTATATGTCGGTCTGTGCCTGCATACCACTTCCATATAAAGTCAAATACAGTATTGCGTGTGATAGCCTTTGATAAACTCTTTGGCTGAATAAAATATAATAAGCTTGGCAATTTAAAAAAACATCAAAGAAAATTCAGAAACAATATATATTTAAAGAGCCTCGAAAATATATTAATGCTTCAGGAACCATACAATGGTGTAGGAGTGTGCATTGAACTTGCATTAGTTGAAGGTATGGATTGATCCTAAGAAGTCACTATTATATTTATAA
This sequence comes from Spea multiplicata, assembly GCA_009364415.1. Classification (NCBI taxonomy): domain Eukaryota; kingdom Metazoa; phylum Chordata; class Amphibia; order Anura; family Pelobatidae; genus Spea; species Spea multiplicata. The sequence goes on along the minus strand of VKOC01002857.1, from coordinate 2,509 downwards.
TAATAAATTATTGAAGAAAATTGGGAATTTTTCAATCCGAGACCATAAGATAGTAATAAAATCATTCTACACGAAATTTATGGAAACCTATTACATAAACATCTATAACAAAAAAGAATGGAATCTATGAATCACTTAAAGGAAATAATAATAATAAATGTATATATTGTCTAGAAATGGCCATATCAGATTAAGTGTAAATAATGTGCTACATACCGCTGCCTTGTAAATATCATCCATGGTGAGTGATGCTTGGGTAAGAGCTCCAGAGAGGTGAACTTGTGCAGCTTAGAGGGGATTGCGAAGGCTCTTGCTTTTTATACATGACAAAGGGAGCCTCTTAAAGTGTCACTCACTGGTCACTCCTCCTGAAGACCACATCACCCTACTGATATCTATTAACGGTTTCCATCCTCGTCCCCCTTGTGAAAACAACAAAGACTAATACCTCCCACTTACAAGAGTGTTTATTTATACACACAGTGGATCCTACACGGTAGATTTCCTTTTGGAGATCTCGTTTCTCTGAGTTATAAATACGTTTTATTATATTTTGATTCAATTAATATAATATTTACTGAATTTGCAAAACATAACAGAAAATATTTAGAAGCTATGGGGCTACATATACAAAGTGATTCTAAGGAAAGTCCTATCACCATAGGAACTACGGAAACGTGCCCCCCCCCCCCCCAACAGGGTTGGACTGGTGGGAAGGACGAGGTGGCACTGGCACTTTAAGGCCGGCAGCTGCCAATCATGGAAGTGCGCCCACCGGTGAGAGATGAGAGGCCAAATGCAATGCCTTCATACCCGCGCAGCGTGCGACTTGGCATTTCTAGTATTGACAATAAGAGCCAACGGCCCACCAGGCATTCCCAGTCTGGGCTTTTCAACAAAGTTCTATTGGTTGCTATGGTGATAAGCCCACTTTTCAATCTTTGCACTGGAATAACGTTTTGTACATTACCCACACAAGACCAAATTTCTATGAACATTTTCCGTGGGAATCAGTAAGCGTGACATTTGCTAGACTCCCGTTGTGTTGTGACCTCTGTCTGAAACACCTGTAGTTTGTATTGCATTGAAGGATAAATGTAATGGCCACCAGCACAGGAGTGCAATAAAAAATATACAACGCATAGACTATCAATCATATTCCTGCTCTGGTGCTGCCACCTGTTACTGCTACAGAAATAATCCCCCATTGTTTGGGAACAGCATTATCACAGAAGGTGACATCATCGTAACCCAACACAGAATGGGCTTTAAGTTACATGGACAGCCATGTACTATTAAAGTGGATTCGTCATGTTTCCTTCAGAAAGGTGCATAGACCCACAATCAAAAAAATGCTGTGCTAATAGTAGTAATGATGACCAAATCTGGAAACTTTCACCCAGACTATCAATGACTGGGCATGGCAGTGGTGTGTGATCATGCCCACTCCTTGCACAAGTTCCACCTACGCCCTCCCACTACTGCCTATGTAGTGCCCACTCCCCGTTGCTTTAAAGACTAATATTGGCAAAGACAATCTCTATATACACGTATCCTCACCGTCTGCTCCAAAGCACACCCTCAGAAGAGAGGAAGCCAACCGTGAAAAGTCCCCATATATACTGATAGCATTATATGTGACCTTGAGAAGCACCGACCTTCCAGGTTCAGTATCCCAGACTGCCTGCATGTGGCTGGAGCACCAGGGACCCCTAGAGCTCAGGGCCCCGTACACACATGCCTAGTGTGCTTTATGTAAAAGAATAAGAGTTATAATCTGCTGTGGCTAGAGTTACAGTGAAAACCCAGGTTGCTTGGGAATGAGACATGCATGTCAAAGACTGTCAATTAGGACAAGTAAAAACAAACAAAATGTTGTATAACTGCAGGTCAGATGGAGCGGAGAGTAATCTGGCATCCTGTGCCACAAGTAGTCTAAAGGACAGGTAGGCCGGGCAAAAGGGTGAATACTACTTAGATACTAAGTTGCAATCTTTGTGACTAATGGCAACCATAACAAAAATAGGGGCACAGCACTAAATCACCCATTCATTCAAGTGTGAACAATGAATCTAGAAATGTACCCCCAGGATCACAAGATGGGCACTATATGTTTTGGCGCAGTGGTCTGTATTGACAGCTATGGCAACCGCTCGGCTCCCCTCACTCTCCGCGACTCCGTCGCGGTGCCGGCGTTTCATGCTGAGCACCGAAATATGATGTCATATTCCGGCGCCTCAGCTGTAAACGCCGGCACCGCGACGGAGTCACGGAGAGTGAGAGGCGCCGAGCAGTTTCTGAAAACTTCACGAGTAACCAATCGGCGCCCCTGCCCGGGACGTAAATTAAATCATCGTTCTTTTTGTTGTTTTAACTTTATTTAACATCCAGAGCGGCAGAGCGAGAAGACGGATGCCTCCCGCTCCAACCGCAGGACTCAACAAGGTAAGTAAGGATAATGAGAAGTAGGTAGAGGGGGTGAGGGGAGGTCAGTGAGATGGGGCAGAGG
>VKOC01002856.1:0-41213 GCA_009364415.1 Spea multiplicata | reverse complement strand
ACCTAAGGAATAATTATGATAAATAAAATGAGGAATTCAACAAAAGTAAATAAAAAGAATAATTTTTAAACGTGGCTAAATGGATATCAGAACGAAGCGCAATCAACCCACAGTGATTCCAGCAGGCAGTGCCCAGAAGTAAGTTGTACAGAGACATAAGCAACAGATCTACAAACTGAGCAGCGTAAACATATAAGCGAAAGAGCCATGTGAAATGCATAGGGTTTATTGGTTGCAATGTAAGTTGGGGTGAGGTACATTGGCTATAAAATATAATATAAGTAATACCCGGGAACGCTGTCACTTCTGATTTACCCCAACAGTGCATCTTTTAGGATTCATTTACATAAGTTCTGGATAATTGGAGTGACAGCGACAGTGACTATGAGTACAACATCTGACTGTTTGTGGGGAAAAAAGCGCCTTTTGGCATAAGGTTGGGTTACAGTATTAAGCAACTGCTCCTACTACTACTGAAAGATCATTTTACATTCTCTATGCTTGCATTATATTTATCATATCACAAATCGACTTGCCTTTCCATTTTCATATATATATATATACATACATACACCTACTTCTGAGCTTTGAGAAAGCTTTTTTTAATTAAAATATGTTAATTTGACATTGTAAGTAAGGTTTCATCTACAGAGCTCCGGCATATCCTACACCACAGTGGAATAGTACATGCAGGTGGAATGATGCTATATACAAATCTAACCATATAGAAAAAAGAGGAATTAGAAAAAAGAATAAAAAGAACATAGAAAAAAGGAGAAATTCCTGGCGTGTATGAGCTTACAATCCTAAATCCTACATTATGGTGTAGGGTGATCCGTCGCTTGGAACAAAATAATTAATCTACGCAATGATGGATTTCCTTAAACTGTCCCTGTTCCCTTAATAGATTTTGTATTCATACAGTGCCGAGCGCAGACAAGTGAGGCTGCTTAGGCATTAAAACTGGTTAAGCATTAAATAGCATACGATAAAAAAGAAACCTGAAAATTAGTTCAAGAAGTGTACACATTCATCATGCAAATTGCCACAAAGGTTAAATGCACTCGACATAAACTGGAAAATAAAATACTGAATTTAAAACATAATATAAACATGTGCACCTAAAATGTGAACACTCCACCTGAAAATGATCTGAACAGTGAGACCTATCCTTCCAAACACTTAAACGATCAGTCAACAAACTCTAGAGCAATAAGGCGTAAAACGGGGCAAAGCACGCATTATCTTCTTGTAAGCTTTGAGAACCCTGAAAGGTCTTATTTGTGACACCGGTCAATAAGACAAACCATGAGAAGATAACTTTTCAAGATCACACCCAGTGGGTCTCTAATCGGACAACAATCATCTACCGTATCTAAACTAAATATCACCAGATACACTGCAAAGAGACCTTTATCCACAGACCTGGAGGCCGCCATTGTTGTCAGTCATGTGATAGTTTGGGTGACTTTCCCGGCTCAAACACCACACTGAACTGATGCTTTATGGCAATGCCAATGAATTTCATTTCTCCATAGATTTTCATAAGTCACAGTATCTGGTTGGGCATCTAAGACTGAGTCATGTTATTGTTTCCCACAGTCAGTGTGATAAGGAGTCGAGGTGATTGCCTAGTAGATTGGGCTCCGATAGCAGGGCGAGAACTCATACTAATGGATAATATGCATGAAACCTTATTATGCAAAAACTACAACTGTTGTAAAAAGTTAAGTATCGCAATACTTCTGAAAGCATATTTTTAACTGTGCATTAGATTTATTGATAAAATCAATGCAGCTTTTGCAGCTGCCCCCTGTGATTGTGCACTAGTTATATAAAAATGACTACACTTACTCCAAACATATCCTCATAGATGTTTTACCAAAAACAGACTCACATTAAATGAAACAGTGTGTGACAGTAATGCACAGCATGGCAGGTATGCAGGATGTTTTTAAAATCAAGCATACAGGTCAGTTGAAGATGATTATATCACAAAAGAGATGTGGTTGAACATTCAAAGCATGCTTTTCCTATGGGATGATAAAACGTATTTTCTTGAATTTTCATGGCTGTACCGTGTAGCGCTTGTGCTCTGGATCACTGATGTACAAACATGGCCAAATCTCAGGGGTTTTGATTTGACCCTCACCTCTATTATATTATCCATTTAATAATATAGCTATTTAATAATATAGTTCTACATAAAACTGCTTTATGTATGCACTCTTACATAGCGTTAAGTGACATTATTGCTTTTATCATAGCAAATGTAAAGCCAGCTTCCCAGTGACACCACATAACATCCACCATATGAACCACCGCAACGTAGAAACCGCCATATTCAGTGCCTTCCACAAATATTGGCACCATTGGTAAATACAAGCAAAAATGGCTGTGAAAAATTGTCTTTATTCATTAACCTTTTGATCTCTTCTTCAAACAATACCCAAAAAATACTCTGCTCTCGTTGATATCAAACAATTGCAAACACAGCACAGGTTTCTCCAAAAAAAAATATAAATGTTAAATATATGTGTGGCACAATTATTGGCAGCCCTATGAATTCATATGAGAAAAATATATTCCTGGGTGACTAGAAACAGTAAATTGTCCGACCATGACTTCTTATTACACAGGGGTGTAAATATTATAAATATTATAACACACAGGCCAAATTCCCTTAGCCATTCGTCACAATGGGTAAGACCGAGGAAAAAAAGCTTGAGTGTCCAAGAAATCTCCAAGGATCATAGTAAAGACATTGAAATAAAGGAAGCAACTGTGGTACATACTTGCCGCTTTTTTTTACAGCATATGTAACTTATTTATTAACTGATTATTATGATATTCCAATATACTCAATAAACATACTAAGGCTTTATCTTACTGCAGTACAGGAAGTAATGGAACACTTGTGTTTTTTACCACAATTGTGAATTGTTATTTAACCATAATTGTGACTTTCTATCCCATAAATTGGAACCCTGCTTGACTCCAGGTTTCTCGCTGGACTGGAAACTTGCAACCTACTATTATTATTTTAATTATTATATTTTATTGATACAGAGCCAACATTCCTCCTTACTGTCCATACATTCAAAGGGGCTGACAAAACTAGAGCCGACAGACCAAGGCGAACCCATGCATTATGGAAGGAGGGCTCGTCTCGCAAGTTTACAATCTAGATACTACAACTCAACATGTTAATCCAAGATATAACTCACATATATCTAGGATCTATACAATACATCCTACTCTCTAACATCCATCATGCTCAACAGTCAGCTGCAAATAAAGATCAGCTGCATAGCTTCTGAGTACATTATCCCCAACGTAATAAATGCATTAAACCGCTTGAGAAAATATAGCCTGGCATTGCAAATTTTTAATGGGATTTGCCCGTTTCATGTGCCAGTTTAGTAATTCACAGACTGATCTTATTTCATCAAACAGTTTGCTGAAAGCTCCAGGTGTGAGCGCAGAGAAGCAACCGGCGGCCGGGCTTCACGGCGAGCCACAGACGGAACGGAACAGATATTGCAGAACCTCAAAGTGAGTGAGATTCAGAAGCCGACAAATATCATTTGCATCTGATGAATACAACGTATCGCTGTGTCTGCCGTTTCGCTTGCACATCGTGCTAACGCCACCATTTGACAAAACCTTGCACGTTAAAAAGAAAAAGATACCGGGCACGGAAATGTACAGAAGTACACGGATGTCAGAGAAGGATTTTGAGTCAAAAAACTCTTTTATTGATGCATAATAGTTAAACAAAAATGATGAAAGAAATGTATAAATGCACAGAGACTAGCGTATGGTATTGGTGATATATTCTTCCTGCAAAGTCCCGATCCTATAGCAGGTACTGAACGCATGCTGGATGAGGAACGCATTATGGATTACTGTAAATAAAGGGTTACAGACGATAATTATTATTCATCGCAGACCGTTGTGGCTTTTGAGAGAGAAAAAATGGGCTTGAATTTCAAATTCCAGCTTAAAGATCAGCAATAAAGCCATCATCGTTAATGTATTGGCAATAGTAATTAGCACATCTCGAATCCTCATTTTCCCTCTTCAGCACCGGCATGCCAGAGAGCAGAGTAATCCAGTTACATATAATTTTCCCCCCTCTCTATCCAGACCCTCACATTACTGAGCTGATGGGATATTAAACCTCATTCTGCATCAAAGGATCCATTTTCAGTAGGCAGTTTTAACTCTTCCTTGACGTGCCGGTCTGCAAAGTTGACCGCAAGAACCTCTGGCAAGGGAAAAGAGTTAATTCAACCCAGGAATTCCATAAAATCAGATCGGTGCAGTCATCACCATCAACACTTTCTATTTTCTAAAGGCGGACTTTTTTTTTTTTTTGTCCCCAAAAACATTAATTTGCCCCCCCGTTTGCCAGCGCGATCCTTGGCCAAATATTCCGTAGTAAAATTCTCCGGCGGAATAAGAGTTAACGAGGATGGCGTCGAGTGTTTCCACTGTCACTGCAAAGAATGCATTCAATTCTCTATTCTTCTTCTCAACTCACAAGGAATGATGCGCAAGTTACAATGTCGCTGACAACAGGCGTAAAAAAAAAATACCCCCAACTTCTCGTGTCAAGGCAGATTCCCGAACACCAGCCTCCAAGGCTGGGATCTTCATTAAGCACACAGGTATTACAGCAATTAACGAGGGCGTATCGATCGGAGTGATCAATCGAGGGGTTAATCGCACAACACAAATAATCTCAAACAAAATAAAATTATATTATTAATAATAATAATGACCATCGAGAGGGTAGCTGCTGGATTTAGGTTAATTCGGGGCTCCAACCTTTATCCATCAGATACCAACAACAATAAGGAGGATTTACTTCCAGAACAGCTTATGCACAGCAGGAATCGATAATAAATAATGTATAAGAGCCCCCCCCCACCCCGCATGATTTACCCCTTCTAGGTGGCAGAATTTTAATTTCAAATTTTGGATTGTTTAGGACTCAGATTAATATTTATGGCTGTGGTTGTAACCCCTTGTAGTTACAGGTAGATGCCCCGATCGACCGGGAAGCAGCGCGCGATACAATGTTATTTAATAAAAATAACAATGCATGCTAGACGTATTCCGAAGTAAATGCTGCAGAGACTTTTTTTTTTTGCAATGGGCTCTGGATACTTAATGCATATGCATTAGCTGTATTGGGAGGGGTATTGTGTATTCTAGCATAAGCCAATATATTTATAGAGGTATCAATAAAAAGAAATAGAAATAAACCAATAGATCTGCATGGGAGAGGGGCTGATGAGATAGGAGCTTTATTATCGTCAGCGCGTAATATCATTTTAGGACTGGGTTAAATGGTACATGGGTACAAACCCCAAAATATGGGAATTTAGGCTGGGGCATATTCAGAAAAACTGAAATTAGAAAGATGGACGGGGTATCCATCAGGAAGGGGGTAATTATAGCTTCTCTCTGCCCCACTACGAAGTACTTGCAGTGCCAGCGGCTGCCCAGAAGTGGTAAAAGGGGGCATCAGAGGAGCTCTGAGGCAATTTAACCCTCAGGGTATTAGCAGGTGCACCTATAGGCAAGAGTGGCAATGCAAGAAAGGGGGTGGCATTTAGGGATTAAATGTTGCTACCTCTGCAGGGGTGTTGTAGGCACATGGGGTGAATAATTAATAGGGGTCTGTAATAGCACTCATCAGCATGGTGAGGGGACAGGTGGGGGGAGCTGCTGTTGGTAAGGGTAAGAAGGCTGAGGTAGTTAGAGGTTAGTGCACTTACCGTCTAGGGGCATTGTTGGGGTACAGTCCTGGGGGTATTTGCCTGTTTTATTTCTCTTTTTGTTATTATGTTCTCTGCCCTCCGCTCCGGCAGCAGCTCGTCTCTGTATCTCTAACTCCAGGCTGCCAGCTGTGCCCGCGCAGCGCGTGCCCCCGTCAGCAGGACGCGCGCACTCCCTCCCAGCACAGCTCCTCTCTCTATCTCTCTCTGCAGCCAGAGCGCGCTCCCGCTACCAGCCGCTAGTGCGGAGACTTCCGAGCGCTGAGCGCGTGCCTCGCATTGCCCTGCGCAGCCACGCGGCGCGCCCCCGCTCTTCCTTTGTCGGGCACGCGGTCACCTGTAGCTTCTGAGGGGCTGTTCGCTTTCCCATATTTCGGGTTCTTCCCATTATGTAATTATGTGTTTTTTAACCTTATAATTCCGTTATAATAAATATGGTTAACACAAGAGCGGGAATATCATTAATAAAGGTTTTATATATATATATATATATATATCATTAGAGGGGGAGCACAAGGCTCTTAGGGGCCCTTAGGTCTCAGGAGCTCTCGGGTCTCTTGGCTCACAGGGGCCCTCAGTTCCCTTATGAAGGCCCCTCAGGAATCTTAGTTCTCAGGAGCTTTCAGGTCTTAGTTTGCAAGGGGCACAATTATGCAAACGCTAACGACATGTTGGTCATTATAATACTGGCTTATGTTTTAACCCGTTTGCAGGACGTGGTCCTCTATGTGACTAAACTGCACATAAACTAATGATACCCCCAATCTTTTAGCAGACGGAAGGGGGGCAGTTTTGAATCATGGCGGCATCTTCATAAATGCACTTGGTACGCCATATAAAGATCAGCTTCAGAGCTATATTTAGTTAAACGATGCATTAAAATACATTTTCAGCCTGACAGACATTCATAAATGTCACGGCATTCACACAACTCACAGTCAGGCACTCCACCCACAAATACACACTACACAACCCGACAATCAGAGATGGGCACTCACACAAGAATACCACATCGCTCACAGACATGCACTGAAACTCGCTACGCTCACTGACGTGCACTCACAGCACTCTGACAGGCACTCACACAACTCACAGCACTCATTCATGACGCTTAACTCACACGGCTCTTACAACTCTAAGCACTCGCAGCACACAACTCACACAACTCACAGACCTAATTTACACCAACACTCCTATAATTCACAAAACATACACAACACACAAAAAGAACACAGCTCACAGCACTCAGCGACATACCTTAAAGAACCCAGAGCCAGCCCGAAATGATGGCCCAAAATCAGATGAGCCGGTACCTCTAATTTAAAAACCGGCCTCAATTAGACAAATTTAAAAGAAAAATACTTGAACCGTCACCAAAATATTCAGAGCCTCCAGTCTCAGGCCTTTTACTTCTAGACAGATGCTGGTTATTTGCCCCAAATCGTCAAGTATTTTCATCCACGACAAAGGCATGCCAATTACCTTTCTGCCGAGATACAAAGCTACAAAGCGGCGGATCTCTAGGTCTGCTTTGTCAATCAGAGACTGAGAGCCTTGTAATTTTTAATTGCTGTTTAAATGAATGCGATGTTTAATTTTAATTAACATATTAATGAACATTTTTCAAAGGACTTCAGCACAGTCTCTGCCGTGCCTACTAGATGGGCTTGGAATAGATGGGTGCATCCTTGGCGTTATGGGCAGTAACCTTGCATGTGTCAGGCTATGTACGAACAAGGAATCTTCAGCAAGAGATTAATTATTGTCTGTCCTCACTCACAATTATCTGATTAGCTGAATGATCCTTTGTAAGTATTTAACACAGAAACATGGAATTTGATGACGGAGAAGAATACCTCTTAACCTGCGTAGCCCGCATATCTTACAATTTGCTTGCCAACACACTTGGCTTCTAATATAATGAGGTTAGAATTATTTGTCGTTTCAGGAATTGTTTAAACTAGCTTTGGATCAAGTAGTTACGTGTCAGAGGTACAACTGAGTGGAAAGTAACATTTTTATTCCTCCCTTGGAGTAGTCAGAAGTAGCCTTGTAAAAAAAGATAACTCTTGGAGGAACACCGATGCCTGCAGAAATGGTGCAGAAACCTGCTTGGTGACATTACAATGCAGACAGGCACTCTGCTCTCACGTGTAGCCACATAAACAGGGCTGGTTTTCACAGAAAGTGGTATTTTCCACCATTTTATGGGTAAACGTTTCCACCTACCTCTTATAAGGTGGGCGTAATACCGTAATTTGCCCTTGTGGGCTTATCCATGGCCCAAGACTGATCACTGGGTACCACCAACTTCAGACACGGCCAGACACTTTTCGAGGAGAGAGAAAAACGTCCCGTGGGCTGCTCTGATTTCAAGGTTTGGGTCAACTACCTGAAGCTTGTATTACATGAGCCACCTACACTGGGCTATTGGCAGGATTTCTTCCCAGGGCTGAATGCCCACTATATCGACAAAAAGTTGTTAGTATTTACTGTCCAACGTCCTCTAAATAGACATAGGAAGTTCATCTATTGATACAAAATGTAAAAAAAAAATGAAAACATGGAGACAAATAAAAAATACCCTATATAATTATTTGGGGTTGCGTGGCCAGCGCATGTATCGGTAATTTCCATCGCTACAATTCTAATGAGCTTCTTGTTACACTTACACCTTTCATATCCTTTCATATTTCATATTCTTATTTCATAATTAGAAATTATTAATTTCTGAAACGCACAGAAAATAACTAAAATTATGTATCACATTCATTAAAAACACATGATCCCTCAACATGTAACTTTCTTTTTTTGTTCTTTTTCTTTAAATATTCCTAAATTAGTTTCTGTTCTGCAATATCAGCGAATACCAGGAGAAAAAAAAATGGTTCAGATTTAATCCCCCACTGTATATTTGCAATCGCAGGTCGGACCCCAAACGCACCGAATATTATGTTTACGAGTAGTTTGTGCTCAAAAGGCAAACACAATTAAGTATGAGTCTGCACGCTTTCCATGGTGGGTAAACAGGAGACAAATGTTTTAGCACGTTGCTCCTTATACAAAGTATTTTTCAATTAATGGCTCTACGCTCTCGCTACCCAAAAACTCACAAACAAGTATCGCTGTGTTAAATGCAAGCGCATTTGTTTTCTCTTTAAAATTTAATGACATCCATTGCCGTTAAATATTTGTGTTGTATTATTATGGGCAGACTTCATGTCCTCGGTAAATCAAGTACCTGCAGAACAAGGCCATAAAAACATTATTACGAGACAGTGATATGTATGGCGACAAGTGAGATCCAGCCCCGAATGGTTATCGGTGCCAGCTGCAGTTAGTCTGTGATCTTCCACATCATATTAGCTTCAAAGGACAGGCAGATCCGGCTCTTTAATTTTAGGGAAGGCTGCAACAGGTTCGACAGGCACGCAAATTTGCTGACTTCGACACATATCATAAAAAAAAAAAAACTGCAAAAAAAAGCAAATCTTATAATGAAGTTTTTGCAAAATCTTCAAAGCAGAATAAAATTCAAACATTATGATCCGGTTTATAAATACCGTTTTCGTGCAAAATGATGCTATTATTTTTTATCCCTGCTGCGTCCAGGGTTGTGCAGGGGAAGGGCAGCAAAGTGGGCCGCTCTGATTCAATGATTTTGAGGCTCTACTCCGAGCATTTTGCTTGTAATTACACCAATCGCCAACAGCAACAGAGTAGCAAGCATCACATGGGTTTTGAGCTGTTTAATTTCTTGGCTGGACTTTCTCCTCTGGGATTATTGTTGCCACTACACCCTTGGGGCTGTGTCATACGATTAATATAAACTTTCACACATCATCTATGGATTATTGGGGTCATTTGCAGCTTTAAAAAAACAACCAAAACATATTGCAAACTTGCTTTAACACCGAGCCACTCTAACCGCATACACTTACACATACATACACACACATACAATCTCCCTTTTCTACATAGTACCACTAACCCACTCTAGCACCATACAGTATGTATACACGCACACACAAGCTAACACCATATACTAACACACCTGCTGACATCAAGTACTAACGCACACTCAAGCTAACACTAGACAGTAAAACACACACATGCCAGCAGCATCCTTTTACACATGCTAACACCATCTACCGCCAAATAGTAACACACTCTTACACTAACACCATACAATCACACACACACACATGCTAACACCATATAGGAACACTTACCATACAATTACCTTCTTCCTCTCTCATCATCAGCATATCTTGCCAGATGTACCTCTCCCTCCCTCACACCTCATGCAGGGCCCTGTCTTCCACTCTTCATATGAGCTGCCATGCTACTGCCACTACTACCATGGGGTCACTTAATGCTCATTACATGACCCTGCTGAGACCCTCATTTACGGGGGTGTCTGAGTGCCGTGCACCTGCAGAACCCACCTTAGCTCGCTGCCACTAGGAAACGTATCAGTGAAACAGTGTTAATAAAATGCCCTACAGAGTTGTGTAAGTATTTCTCATTAGGACACGCGGTTAAGAGGCTTGTAAAAACCCTTCCTGTTGCCCCCTAGAGCAGGGTTTATCTGTGGGCATTTCAAATGTTGGGATATATTCAGAAGGGTGAAGCCATTACTTTCCTCCTGGGATTACATGGACTATAATGTTCATGCTTTATGTGTTACTACCCATTGGAGTCAGCTTACTTCTAACCCCCATCTTTGGAACAGTTTTATTTGGATATATAGTGCTGACTTCACATTGTTACTTTAAAAAAGGCGATGGAACATTCGAGACACATAATTTGTTTTTCCAAAGATCTTACAGTCTATTTTTTGTCTGCCACCGAGAGATAATACATGCTTCCCAAGCTTGCATAATTCCGAAACAGCAGTCACTATTCTTCCTTAGCCTCCCTTTGTTATTGAGGACATATTTTGTGATGATAAACGCAATAAAATATCTCAGTTAGCATGAATATATAAATAAGTAACTGGGCCTTACCAAGCCTCATCTCTGCCAAGACAAGGAACGTGACACATCATGGGGGTTCAATGTATGATGCACAAAACGTATCCATAGCGCAAATCTTATAGATTATACTATAGTATTCGAGTAAGAATTAGTCCATCATACATTTAACCACTATGTCTGCTATTATGAATAATCTCAAACATTACATTTTTTTGTTAAAAGCATACAAATTTGTGAAAGTATACTTGGGTAAACTGACCATTTTTAAGCCAATTCCAACTTTTAACCTATTAGTATATATTTTTTTCGTAACCAAGTAAGGCATTTGTTTTCACAACTTAATGGAGAAACCCATTTTCTGCTGTTTCTGTACACATTATTGTGGCTTTTAGGGCTGTAGAACCCTGCGATACCCTCACACCCATCAAACATTCTGAGCTCTTAGAAAAGAAGGGCCATGGTTTTGCGTCCCAAAGAGGGACTGTGGTGCAGCTGAATGTAAACTCTTTCCCTAATGTATGGCCTTCTTTGCCTAATGTATGGGTTTATCTTATTCTGTCAGTTCTAGTTGTGTCAAACCCTTTGAATGTAATAATAATAATAAAAAAAATTATGATAATGAACATACTTTGATTCACACAGCTGATTGGCTGCTTGAAGCATTGGAAGTCTGAGCTGACTGGTGGAAAGTGTATGACATGACATATGACGTGATCTCTTGGAGAGAGTGAAGTAATGACAATGCAACAGAAAACATGCTTTCAAAGAAAATGAATATTAAGTATAAACATGTCATTCTGATACAAAGTCCAAAATCTAGTCTTATCACTAATGCAACCAATTAAATATTTATGCTGATTGGACCATTCCGTTGGTTTCTATGGTAATAAGACCACTTTTAAAACTTTTAAAATCAGAATCACAATCAGTAATGATTTTTTTTTCTGGGCCAAGGCATTTTTAATTAAATAATAAAAAGTCATAAACCGGACTCCAGGTATTGATGTCTGCCATGCAGATCTAAAAGAGGAGTGGATTGGAAAATTGACAATGCAATCCACTTGCTCCTCGACCATCAAAGGAGGTAATTAAACCATGGCTTTAAAATGCACGAGAAGAGCGATATCCTTCAGGTGAGTCATCTTGTCTCCTCTTAATGTTCGGAGGTTAAGCGTATAAAGCACGCATCTCTCTACAATATATAAACACTGAAAGAAGCAGACTGGTATCCGTAGTTGAGGTTAGAGAAGTAATACATCAAAGCGAGCCCTGGATGTACATTATTGTTTCAATTATTCTGTTTGCTGCCGAATGCTGTAGGACCAACTGATACAGGAATTCATCTATCACGCTATTGCCATCTAGGGTCCTGTTTGTACAGACAGCTGCTTGAAGAAAGTCACTAAGGAAGCTGTAGGAGGTTACGGTAAACAAAGGGATTTGTAGGATGTAAAACACAGCTGCGAAATTAACCGCATTAAACCCAGAAGCCATGGTACCTTTCTTGGGAATGCGCGGAGTTCATGTTCCTATCAAAGAAGGGCAAGATCTTAGGGGTCCGCAACCTAGAGGTGGAACCTTGTTATAGATATTAATAAATCCATTGATTCCAACATATTCGACAGCTCTGTACAATGAGTAAAAAGGACATAAGAAGTAGCGCATCACGTAACAATTTAGATTTACGGAAAGAAAAGATAAGGAGGGCCCTGTTCCGAGGAGCTTACAATCTAGGATTTATTTGGCCACAACCAGCGTCCCTTTGATTCCTGTTGTTTGCAAAATTGATTATGTAAAATCACAGATCGGGAGCTGTTCACTGAAAGTATATCTAAAGAAAGCTTTTATTTAATGTAACTTTTAGCAATATTTACCCCAACTCCCAATGTAAGTGAATCATTTATTAGCAGGAACTCAGGTTCTTCTTATTAAAGGAGAATTTAATAAGTGGGGACTTAATTAATGGCGTAGCTTTTAGCGTAATTACATTAATTTATTAAAACTGCATATAGCTTGTGATTTTTCTTTGTCAGACAATGTAACTGCTTTGAGGATATGTAGTTTAAAAGTTTACTCCAAGGAAGCGGGGATCCGTGGCAGAAGGTGGCACAACTAGCACTATTTAATATCTTTCCATGTCTTGGCGCCACTCTTGACCTTAACGAAGGCTGCCTGGACCGATTCACTTAATAATAGGGGAGAGATAACTTAATTGGGAGAAAAAATCATGACGATATGACATCATATACCGGAGCTGTCTTTCTTATTGCACTTTGGACGCTGGCTATGGAGGCAACCGGGGGCACTGCCTTAGGTCAGGCCTAGGGTGGTCCCAGAGGTAATCACGTCACCGGTTACAGAGGTTTATTTAGAGCACTGAACCGTCGAAAGGTATGGTTTGGGAAATATGACAGATCCGCTACAAGGGCAGCGGCGAGGAATTATACCAGATGTGACAGTCACCTCTGAAGATCTTGAACCTGTTATTAAGAGAGCACCTCCATTAGAGGTTAGCCGATGGCCCCATTAGTATTAAAAATTGCCTTGTCTAGCAACTTTGCAAAACATGAGGAGAAAAATACAATATTCCTCCAGAAAAATGATACAAAATTTCCTGCGTGTTCAGTCACCCGCATAACTTGTTATTTATTTCCCCATTAGAGCTGTTACTATTAGCTACGTTCTTGAAAGTGGAAAGAGGATGCATTTTAAGTTTATATTTAGAGAGGTGAAGAGAAAAGTAAAGGTTTTTAGCAAGCATTTTTCTCTCGGCAAATGATAGCCAGCCATTGCAGGTCGCGCAGGAAAATATTGTAAAAACCACACTAATGCTGCTATTACAGCTAATGGACAGAAAAGACAAACTCAAGACTATTACAAGCTCATGGAAACTAACCCTACAGCTAATGACAACATAAACCCATTTCTTTGTTCACCATACAGACCAATAACAAAAGGTCTAGGATTAGAAATTGTTTAACCCAAAAAGAGAAAAAAAAAATTGGAAATGAGGCCAATTGTATTCTCCGGTCCCGCAGCCAGTTACATTCTGATATCGATCTGTTCAGAGTTTATTTGATGCCGTCTTAAAATTCCAAGAGTATAAATCTAATCGCCTCTCTAATTGATACCTGAGCTTGTAGTCCACTCAGGGCCGGAGTGGGGATGGCTAGGTGGCCCTGGCACTTTAAGGCTGGTGGGTGCAAGGTGAACATACCTATACGAACATTATATTTTTATAGTCATATAATGTGCGGCAGCTCATATCCAGCTCATGGTCACGCATCACATGTGCCAGGTGGCCAGTCCGATTCTGGGTCCGGTGACTTGGTGTTGGCCTAATTGTAAACACCTATCCTGATACTTTAAGCATGAAGATGATTTTTTAAAAATAACTCATAAGCTATGATCCTAAAACAGTAATTTACTCTACGTTTTCATAATTAAAATAATTTTGATTTTTTTAAATATATATATATTTAAGGCAAAAACAGAAGATTCTGATGTGTGATATAGGATGCAACTTGTGCGCAGCCCAGGGTGTCCCCAAAAACACCCCTTTATGAGAAAATACACGGGTGAAATATGTATAACAACCCTTTTTGCTCACCCACAACTCCTTAAGGCTCAACAAGAATCATGGGAATTGTAGTTCAAGGAAAGCCTGTAAGCTTCTCGAGTTAAATCACAATAACCCATTAGAGACACTTAAACAAAGAAATGGGTCCCAGTACACTACAAAACGGAGACGTGACTTTGTTCTTTGAAGAACGCGCGGATGTATCCCCACATTCTGATTACTGTAACATTTGCCTGGTATCTCTACACTGGAAACAGCAAATGGTTTTCACCTTGTCAATTTTTCTTGCAGCCTGCATTGATGCCTCATATCTGAGACTGCGCTGTCACACAATGAAATCGCCGAGAAGCGTTTGAGATTCTGTGATAATAGCTTACTTAAAATTCTGTGTTAACAGCACATATGTCCTATTCAGAAATGAAAAAAAAACCTCAGATAGCGTCTTTATGTTATCATTTATTTATAAGGCTCTGTTCAGTATGGGAGGTGCGAGACGGCTACAGACAGAACACGCATGCATATTGGATTGTGGTTAAATCTTGAGAGTGTTACTATTTCTACAAACATTCATTATGTTGGATTTCTTTTTTTCTATGACTGCTCCTAAAGCAATAACATCATATAGTAGCCTCTGCGGAGCTTGAAACACACTGCAGGCACCTAAAGCCCCACTTCTTTTATTGTGTTTGCATACTTGTAGGAGCTGTACTGCAGAGCTGTACTGCAGAGCTGTACTGCAGAGCTGTACTGCAGAGCTGTACTGCAGAGCTGTACTGCAGAGCTGTACTGCAGAGCTGTACTGCAGAGCTGTACTGCAGAGCTGTACTGCAGAGCTGTCGTGGGCAGTGGGATTATGGGCTGGTTGGGGAGATTAAAGGACCCCCTTAATCAGTCCACCGGGTCTGTAACTACCTTTACCAAAGCTCCCATGTGGCAACCTTGTGACACATTGAAGCGAATCTCCGCAAGGGTAATATAGGTGGATGGTCCTTCCCCAGCCATGCCTCTAACCAAACCTTTTTGGTTGTCCTTACCCTTTAATTTGCTCTTCATTTTAAGTGACAGCTGATTCTAGAGGGTAAGAAGAAGGCTGAATAACCATGAGCTATTTCAACCAAATATATCTACCCTTTCTACCCCTTGTCTTTCATTACCATATACGCTAGGCTCGCATTCTCATAGGCTGATATAAAGTAGCTCTACAGAAACTCTTATACCACCACGAAGAAAACAATTCGCATGCAGATAATAAATATAGAACAGAGAGTGGATTCTCCTCCGCTGAGATATTTAATTAATTTGCTTGAATCCAAACTCCATTGTCGACGGCCTGTGATCAGAATGCCCCAGCTGCTTCAGTCGATTGAAAACTATATTACTTTCAATAGCAATATGAGATCCCACCCCTGTTTAAATTAATCTGAACAGCACTGGTAAATTATACATTACTGGGACGCTTGAGGACTTTTCAGTGGTTGCTATAACCGAATATAAGAGTAGTTGTTTCTGTAACTAATCTTGAATTGTGTAAAGAAAAATATAAAAAATATATTGGTTGTGGTTTCTGGTGTATATGAGTTGGACATTGTGAGTCTCTTGTGTAGCAGTCTGTTACTCTCAGTTTTAGTAGTTTACTTGATGGCAAGTTGAGTTGATTTTGTCACGTTTGGCCCCTTTTTTGATGGCCAACTCAACTTAAATTTGGGTGAGTTTGGGGAACCTTTCATAGAAACTTGCTGAAGGTTGCTAACAACTCAAGATGAGTCAAGCCAACCTGAATTGCGTTCCAGTTTGGAGTAGACTTCAGTTACTTTGTAACTTGTTCCTTCTTGGCCAAACCAGACACATTGACCTAGGTTGACTTAAACCAACATGAACTAACTTAAAACTAGACACCATACTGCAGAGTTCAATTGAGAAGACCATAGTAAACATATCATTGTTACACATGGATGTTACATTTTTGCCCACAATTTCTTTCATTTCCTGTTCAAAAACCAGGAACAGTTACACAGCTTAAAAAAAAATTGGCCACATTCCCGTGAATAATCTATGACAATAATATCATGATCCTTTTCATGTTCAAGAAATATGTTAATAGCTTCAGAACTTTCATTTGGCAAGGCTGTCCCATTCATGCAGCCGCAGATGGTTGGCAGTAAAATAAGATGCAAGGATAGATGATCTAACCAAGAGGAGAAGGGCTGATTTAAATTCTGTGGATATAAAGACTTCTCTGTGAGGATGACAGGGTGTCTGTGAAGTAGAAGAGCAAGATTCAACCTAAAATGTAACTTAATGATCAGATCCATATTCTTCACAGAGTATTTATAATAAAGCTTGCCGCCTTTTTTTTTCTCCTTTTTTCTCAATAAATATAAATGTCAGGGTTATAAATAAGGTAGATTAGGGCTCCCTGACCTTTTCTAACAAAGGCTCCTTGCCTCCACTAAAATATTTCATGACAGTCCAATGAATTAACCCGTTCTACTCAATGGATCATGATTTTCTGCCCTCATATAGCCCGATTATCTTCCGAGCAACCTCTGAGATAAGGTTAAACGTTTTTTTTTTTTTTTTCACATTTAATTAAGCAGCAAAAGTTTTATTTCCCATCAAAAGTAATGGGGAGAATTTTATAGGAGCCCCTAAAATATTAATTGCATAGTAAGTTATCTCCGAAATGTCATGCAATAAAAAAGATCAACTTTATAAGAAGAACCAACAGATTTGTTAAGAAAGTGTTATTTTCACTAATCTGCTTAATACACTTTTCTTAGGAAATTCTTTTGAATGTCACAGTTATGACATTTTCAAGGCCGTCTCTACTGCAGTGAATGGTAGCATTTATTAGATTTCATTTGCAGATTTTTTTTTTTTACCAATTAACTGGGTACGTATTCTAATTAAGTAATATCAGGCTCATTGCTTAGAAGAGAAGGATAATATCATACGGCAGTGTGCACATTGCATGTCATGCGGTAAAATAAAGAGAAGTTAAATGTGAAATGAGGTCTAATACATTGTGTTCTTTCTTCTGTTAGGTGGAACACGGGAAGGTAGTGTAGATGAGGAAGTAAGAGAACCTCATACTACCCGTTAATTACCGGTTGTCTATACATCAATTGTCATCAAGGGTTTAGTGTAGACTTGAGTGACCAAATGTCTTCTCTCCTCTGTTTCCTGATCAAGACATTTGCCCACGTGTTCTACTTGTCCACTTCATTCCGGACAATTGTCCACAGAAACCCTATAAATTCTAAAGGAAAAACATTTTTTTGTTTCTTTCTTTTTTTGCTTTAAATCTATATTAAATGTATTTACTATAGTCAATGTTGTTATTGAAAGCCCCATCTGGGATTTCATTAAAAATGAAAACCGCCATATTGAATGTAATTAAAAAAATATTTGTTAAGTTTATTTGGCATCACAGACACTATAAGCAAAGTATTAAAAAGTGCAGTCAACTTTAGCTTCTCAAAAGTCTTAGCAGGGTCAGATTATCATATTATGACCCAATAGAGAAAGGAATTTTGGATGTCTTTTTATGCTTGACCCGGGGCAGCACCCCATCACCTTCCTCCGCAGTGGCTGTCCTATGTATTGAGTAAATGGATAGGAGATCATATCAGGGTGCGCAGCTTTAGAAGACTACACAGCTATGGAGGCAAAACTGCCCAGTCTTCTGTAGTATATACGGGCTGGTTGACCCAAGCCACACCATACAAGCCACCTTCTTTAATATTTTTTTCCAACACAGTGCCCTGCCATAAACTCTGCGTCTTCCTCTGTCTTCTCGTTTTTGTATATCTAAGATCGAGCTTAACTAGCAGATCAGACAAGGTCAACAATTGAAAAGAAATTGACAAAACAAAAGTAGCAAACCTGATCTTTACCATTAGAACCCCCCCCCCATTACAAAGGGTATTTTCAATAGTGCTTCTCTAAATAAATCAAGTTACTCGTTTCTGGGTTGTAAACTAGCATTGTACGAGCCACCATTCAATGCTTGCTGCGTTCTGTAACAAGATGTATGATATGTAATATCCCATGTGCCTTAAGGTCTGATACACGCTTAGGAACCGTGAAAATCATATCAGCTAAGCATCGGACATGGAGTGCTGCGAAGGAAAGTGATGCCCCCGAGCCTGTTCCTGAAGGGAAATGGTTTGTGACCCTGGTGAAAAATAATCAACGTTATTCAACATTATTTTTATAATTTTTGCTTTAAACTGTGATATAAAAGATAAAAAAAACACTCCATAACAGGCATTTTGTTGACTATTATATTAAAAGCACCTTTTGCGGTTGTATTATTATTTTAGAATTAAATGGCAACGCCGAGCGCTGAGATATCCAAGCAAAATATATTAAAATGACCTTATTCTGGCATATCATGTCAACGTAGACATCACAATAGACGTGAGACCTCTACGGTGAGTACGAGGTACATGGCTAGTGCAATGCACACTCGCTTTGGCCCGGAACACGGGGGGTGAGAATCCTTCTTGTACAAGATTTGACCGCGTAGTAAGCAAAGATTTTTTTCATCTATAGGGACGGAAATTGTTTTAATTCCCAGAGAGAGAATGCTAAAAATACCCCGCTGTGTTGGAAGGAAGAAATGTAATTTTAAAGTTTCCGAGCAGTGTGTGCAAATAGATTGTCGAAAGGGTTTAATTGGAGACGTGACCACAAACAGCGCAAAATACAGAGACGCGTTTGGATGTCGTTCACCTCCTCTGGGCTTATTTTCCAGGGCCCTCGATTCCTACCATTCCCATTCCCTGCTGGAAATACAATAAAGTGCATTCGAGTCCAATGAAAAATCCCTGGAGCCTGCGTAAGTGGATTTGGGGAGAAACCACGCTGCCGTTCCACAAATCACACAGCTTTCTCTAAAACATTCTTTGCTGAAATCATGACTCAACCAGGGAATACCCTAGGGGGTTAATGTGTCTAGTCCTGGGGGAAAAAAAGTGCATTATGGAAACCCTCAGCAGATAACAGCGACCCCCCCCGCCCCGCCATAAACAAATTTCTTGCATACTTAAGAAATATTAAAAGGAATATGTTACCATGATTTCGTATAATCATATTTACCTTTAAACATAGCCTTAATTAGTTTAGCGTAATTGTCTGTTACAAACACAGCTTTAATTGAGTAGCGTAATTGTGCAATTTGCATAAAATGTTTTGTAATTCTGATAGAAGCTCTTAACGTTGTAGAACGCCTTTCCCAAATTTCAGTTCTCGCGAGGAGCTTTCGGGAGATACTCAGAAATGGCCAGGTTATTAAAACATAGGTGGCTTATTACGAAAAATAGACGCCCTTCCTAAAACTGGCAAAGCTTTCCTCTGAGTGTCTTTTTTTTTTCTTTCTTTCTTTACCCCGGTCTCGGAGTCTTAGGGTAATTGGCCATATAATAAGGGTCACAGAGTCTTTATATTCTAACTGTGGGAGTATACATGTCTAAATATATTGGGAAGAAATTATTGCTGGGACTTATCCATCTACCCTATAATATGAAATCTCCATGTATTTGTTAGTGTTTTGTAAAGATGGATTCTCACCTATAACCATCTTTATTTCCCAAGCCAGGAGGAGGTGCGCACACAGCTGTTAATAATGTCCCATTAGCATCCAGTGTCTAAACTATAATATCTCCCTTAGGGCATAGACTTTGATTACAATGGCAGCCTACAGTATATGCAGAGACGGCTACAACAATCAGAAAACAAAAAGGTGGAACATTTTAAAAATATTCTTACACAGAAACATAGATACATAGTATCTGACAGCAGATTAGACACATTCAGCCCATCTAGTCTGCCTATTTGCCCTGCTGTAAAGACTCCGACCTTCATCAGTCCTTGGTCTCGTCTTCAGGAGCCATACGTCTATCCCATGCGTGTTTAAATTCCCTTACTGTGTTAGCCTCTACCACTACTGCTGTTAAGCCGTTCCACTTATCTACCACATGGCGCCACGCTCACCCTATCTACCGCTTCAACGTTCTACTGTGTGCGGCCATTGGCTGGATATGCCTGGACATTCATATCCAGCTGTCAGCGGTGTTTACATCCATGGTTGTAGTGGTTGTGGGTTGGATTCCATGGGGTATTTAATACACCGGGTTGGCATTCTTTTATGCCAATGCTATGCCTACTTTTACAGCCCTTGGACAGGTGGGTTCGCCAACACAGAGCTATTTTTTCCAGGCTGTTTCTGGGCAAACCATTCGTTCGGGTCCCGTCCTTTACATTCATAAAACATGACGACCCCAGGATATATATAATCAGCTTCTGCGTCATTGCAAGGTTAATTCTTTTTTCCTTCTATTGTTTGAGATGACTCTGGGTTCTAATCATCACAAATTTCGAAACATCAGCACTGGCCTGAACGCTCACGATTAATATCATCTTAGCAGTTACGTGGTCAAGGCGTACCGCTAGCGTTTAATTATAAAGCACCCACGGATCCTGCAGCCCAGCGCAGGTAATAATTAGAAACAAGAAATGATTTGCGGTAATAACAAAGCCAGATATGATTGTAGCTGCATGTGCCGTTTGCTCACGTCTGCTATTTCAAACCTGACCATTGATTATTGTGTTGTAACAGATGGCTCCTCCTATATTATTTTGTGACATAACTCAATTTGTGACGGAGCGCACAATACTCTTTTAATTAATTCCAAGACTCTCGCATCTCGAGGGAACGTCTACTGATGTATCACGAAATAATGCATTTATCATGTATACACGTTGCCAGAAAGTAGACAGTATAGGTAAATACTTCTGATTGTCTTTTATTAAATCCACTTTAATGATAAAAAAACCCATTAATTTAATTCTATATTGGATATTCTGTATTTTAACTTATTTTCGTACATGACCTTTGCGTACTATCAAATTACAAATATTTACGTTTTAATTAATGAATAAAAATAACTAACTCTGCTGCGTAGAATGCCATCATTTCATCTGTAAAATAGACTTCTGCGGTCCTGAAAAGCTCATGTTACTCGATGCCTTATTCTCTGTTGATCCAATAAAAAGTATCAACTTTAAATAAACACTCAGTCTGCATGGAATACCCAAACATGGACAATAGGTACCAGCTGTCTCGAGAACTCACTGGCATTCATTAAAACAGCATGAGACGATAGATGGATGCAAAATCTGGTTGCTTGCAAATTTTGGTTGGCTGCCATTTTCAACTTAAGAGATTTCCGTGTATTTTCTGATGCACCTGATGCCGAGAAGCCCCACTGTGTTGATATGGTAAGTCCTGCCAGTCGCTGTATTTAATAATCTTGAGTAAAGAACACTCAACGGTGCACTAGGCGACCATCGTGTAGTGAGCTGATTGTTGTGCTAGAACCCTTACCTACGGCTTCCTGAATTAAGTTATACTGTGAGTGAATGATCCTGGGCAGTTCTCCCGGTATACCTCCCTCTAGTGGTGGAGTTCAGGACTAGATGCAGCAGGGTACCCTACGACACTACTGGAGGTAGGTGCGTGGACACCCCTTCCGAAGCATCAGAAACACATGATGCCCAATAAACCGCAAAAGTGTTCATTGACGTCTATTCCTCTGCAAAACCGGCAACGTTTTGCTTTGCTAGGTCTTCGTTAAGCCTTGACACAGAATTTTTTTTCCCTTTCGACATATTCTTTCATTCCTTCCTTTCTTTTGTTTGTGATGGAATAGAATGTGACGGCAGATCAGAGCCACTTGGCCCATCTAGTCTACCTGTTTTCCTGATGTAAAGACTCAGACCAGTGCTTGTCATCGTGGTTACTCGTCTTGAACTTTCATCTACTGTCCTGAAGAATATATTTTTTTGTTATGATCTTTGTATTTCATTAAGAAAATAAATTGCAATAATATATTGACTGTTGTTGACCTTTAAAAAATAATATAGTTAACATTTATACTACAAGATGGCTGCTGGACGTCTTCTCGGATTAAAGATATACCTGCATTGATATTATTACATAGAACTGAAATAATCATCGCTTCTGAAATAATACAACGTTGGCCTTTTTTTACAACCATAAAAAAAGGAATCAATTACTCATTTATACATTCCACATACTACAGGGCTACACTTTAAATGTACCAACCAGCAATAAGTGAAATGTGTCGTAGATGCATCCTTCTAAAAATGGCCAATATGGAAAGCCTAATCCAGATCCTCTTTGTGAAAAATCATTGTATTTGAGTGATGTGCACAACATATGCAGATAATAATGTGCATATTTTTACAGTTTCATTATTTCAACTCTCCGGTGATGAGCCACGCTGAACACCTCTTCTGATGAACAGGCTTGATCGTGAATATATTTATATATAAAATTATCCTATGCTCTTTATTTACAGAATAAACAAACTTGCATTGTTGAACCTGCCTTCACACAATATTCAGTTTTATTTATTCATTTTGTAGCCTGATTGTATTTTTTTCCAGTCGTGTTATGTCCGATTGAGAAGTATTACCCAAAATTTCACATCTTATACTCTGACCTATATAGAGAAACTGCTAGCCCTTATACACAGTATCTAGCTGCCCCCTGCTCTTTTGTGGCCAAAATGCATAAACTTTCATTGATCTATGTTAAATCTCCTATTTAAATGGTCTACCAGATATATACACGACTGTTCATAACTTTGGGGTCACTTTACCTTTTTTTTGGAAAACAAGGAACTTTCTAGCTGCAACATAATTGCAAAAGAGTTTTCTAACGATCAATTAGCCTTTTAAACTTAAACTTGGATCAGCAAACACAGTGTGCTATTGGAACACGGGAGTGATGGGAGTGATTAAAGAGCTACAATACTCATTTACAACATTAACCCTGTCTGTGCTGGACTTCTGATCCATTTCATGTGTTTTTTAACACATTTCTAAGTGACCCCAAACTTTTGAATGGTAGTGTAGCTTAATACTTTCTTGAGAAGGGGTCACCTTTGGGAATTTTTTCATGTAACATGCATTTGTTATATTTCAGAGCATTTTTGCGGATCTTTTTTTTTTGTAACTCCTGTGGTTTTATCTGTTGGTATGACCTTTGTAGGCAATGAAATTAAGGTTTGTGAAGCTGAGGCCCCTGGGATTGTGTGTACGACCGGAGGAGCATTGTGCTTAGTAGAGCAAAGCTCTATCTAACACAGGTCAAAAGAGTCACCTACCAATTGCCCTCACAGGTCTATAGTTGCCTTTTCCCCCATTTACCCCCACAAACTAACTGGAATGGTAATCATTAGTAATCGATGAATAAGTTGCCGTCAGTCCATCCTATTTTTAAATGTCACTCATTGTACTTGTTGTATGTCTATGAGTTTGACTTTCATATAAGTGAATCTACAATACCCATTCTATTTCATTAATTACATTTAATTGCACAGTTCTACAGTACACCTACTGAAATTAAGTATTGGTGAAATCAATTTACAATATTTAATTTTAACATCTTCAGATGTAATTGCTTAGAATGTTATGTCTAGAATGTTTTGAAATATTTGAAAATAATAATTATAAAACATTTGGTAAGCCAATATGGATAATGCATAAAGAGAGAGATCAACGCAAATCTAAATATAATTACCCAGATGATACCCGCTGTATAGTGAAAATATTTGATTTAATATTATTTAGTGTAGGAGTTTTTTTTCTTTGAGGTTAAAAAAAATAATGTTTTAAAATGTAAACATTTATAATGATTTTTTATTTTTTTTAACAAAGTCTGTGGCTGATAAAATGGGGGTTATGTATGAAGAGTGGTAATAACAGAGCAATCTCGATGGTAAGCAATGGAATTTGCTGTTGCTCCATTTTCAAAATGGCGCACCACAATTCCTTTTTAAACATAACCTCCACTGTGTTTATGGTTTGGTTATATGTTCTTTAAAGAAAAAGCTCTAGACTAGGGTTGTAGTCAACATTTGGCAGTTGAGTCGGGTTTCTGCAGCCAACTTGACTGAGTTGGCTTAGAAGGAGTTACTTAGCAATCATGCTCCCTTCCATTAATTGACAAGTTGACCACAATTCAAGCTTAAAACTAGCAAGGTGGTACAAAAACTATGGCAGCTTGCCTATTCACAAAACCTCAAACTGAGTTGAGTTAGCAGTTGGGTTGAAAAAATGGCTCCTACTCAATAAAGTCAAGTTGACTGTTCAGGATCATTTTAAATAATTTAACTCAGTTGGGCACTCAGTAAGATGATTGGTGCCTAACCTGACCACCGATTCAACTAACATTACCTTATGACCAACTGGACTGACAGATTCACAACCATCTCAACAGGTGTCCAGTGTCTCCAGGAAGGGGTAAGATGACCCAGAACTCATTAAACACAATTGGGCAAACGTGCTTGATGCCCAGTTTGACCACCAATTCAACTGACAGACTCCAATTGGACAGACAGGATCCATAACCAACTCAATTGAGTTTTTGTTGCGAGCTTGAACTGCTCCTCCTTGTTAAGCTTTTGGTCCTGATTATGGTCCCTACAGACTTACTCAAACTATTTTTGTAATTGAGTTACTGGTGTTAAATGGTGTAGACAGGTGCTTTTTAAACCTGCGTACTAAAAATATTTGCATGCCTTAATCTTTATTTCCTCCAGCAGATAGTAATGACGATGGAATATAAATAAAATTGTAAGGAGCAATAATGTAAAAACATGTTATATAAAATTGCCTTTTTTTTAGACGTCTTTGTCACCTTGAGACGTCTTTGTTTACTAGGCCCTAGCAGTTGGGGGGCGAAAAAAAAAATCTAAAGAAATTTTACTGTTGAATATCTAATTTTCTGGACAACTCCCTAAATCACAGTGTCTCCTTGCTAGTAATTATTCTTTACACAGAGCTAGGGGTCACATTCACTGCCCCATTTTTACCGTACTCATTTCTTATTATCCCCGGGCCTTGTTTTCCGTACAAACTCAGAACGTTATGACCTTACAGCTCACTCCTATTACACGTTACCTCTGGGCTCTGTGTTAAACACTTGGTTATTTTTCATGGCATTTCGCAGCAAAGTGGTTAAACCGTAAGTTTCACGCTCAGCGGAGAGAATCCACTTAACCATGTTGTATGAAATTTACAATTGTACCCTGGATATTTCTAATGAATATGTCCACATGTTTTCACTCTACCCTGCTGGCCCCGTGCAATCCCTTCCCATACGTAGGTCAACCTTTCCTATAATGCCGTGTCTCTTCTCTACAGGCCATTTTAATTAGATGTAGAAAGCCGAATTGAAATGTTAGCCGTGTATTAGCTTGTACTTTATCAGAGAATTAAAAATCATAGATAGGTAGCTTGCGTGATCGTTGGAGTTTGCGTTTTTTTGGAAGTTTCCAAGGTTGGCCTCCCTGAGCTCTCCAACTTGGACTGAGTTACAATAAAGGGGTGGGAATACCCCACATAGGGGTGGCTGGTCCCAAATGGACTTGAAAGAGGTTTTGAACCGCGCCAAACATGAACCTCCTGGCCAGAGATTAAACATTGATCTGGAGCCCAGTCACCCAGCTCTAACATCGATCAATGACTATTGGTTTTAATTAAAGTTGTAGACTCTCGTTATAGTCAATGAAGGATACAATCCTCTAACCACTCAGGGCTGGGAAGGAAGTATATAAACATAAGAAGGTTATATCCCTCCTGAGGGTATTAAGTTATCTTTTAGCCTTCTCATCAGGCACAGGACTGGGGTATGGAGAAGGCACTAGATGGGCTCAGTGCCTCCTATAGGGTTTATTTATTTATTTCCCAATGAGCATGGGATGGGGGGTATATGTGGACTCTTAACCCCCTGGAGGATCAATTAATTTATTTCCCCTCATACCAATAAAACACAGTTAGGGGAAGACCGGAAAGATAGCTAAGGGGGCAATAGTTTCATCAAGCATATCTCCTGCTCGGCAATGCACAGGGTCACATAAGAGTTTCAGACGGTCTAAACAGACATCCATGTATATGTACAGAAAGCCTTTACATTGATCTCAAGGGTTCAGATGTTCGAAACCTGAACAGTGGATGTAGCGGTATGCTGCAGCTCTGAAGTGGCAGTGCTTAACCAAGGTAAGTTTTTTTTCTTTCTTCTAGGCAGTAATTGTTGGTAGGGCACGAAGCTGTCACTTGAAGAAGGTTAGTACAGACTGGCATGGTTTCTTGCGAACGTTAACATAATCCTCCCTTAGACTTGGTAATTAACTGTCATACCTAAAGGCGAGAAAAGCTCTAGTTGGTATGCTCAGATAACAGATATCATTAAATTAAAGTATGAAGGAGTCTAATCCGGACTGTGTGACCCTGAGAATTGTCCCATTCACCCTGTTATAAGGGTAAAAAAAAATAAGGGTAAAAATCTCTGAGGGTAAAAAACCTTGAGCGTTGCCATCTATGGTTGGTCATGGTTTCCTAAATATAATTCCTGATAACCCATTCGTTGGCACACTGAGCCAATTAAAGATAACGGTGTAAATTCATACGCATTGCGTGTTGCTATTGGGGAGCCCAGTGCCCTGCTTCTTACCCTCCATATAGCCTTTCCCATCAGTTTTTTCCCTTTTCTGTAATGTATAGCGCCAATACTTTTATGTATCTTGAATGCTTTAATTGCCTTAATTCCAAATTATTTCAAATATTCCACAGCTCAGTTGACAGATCTACATACAGCCATTATGAAAAAAAACAAACGATTTTGACATCGTGAGTTGGCGTGGCGCTGCCATCGTATTTACACAAACACTGAGTAATTATGTAGCAGAGTAGC
Organism: Spea multiplicata; assembly: GCA_009364415.1. Taxonomy (NCBI): domain Eukaryota; kingdom Metazoa; phylum Chordata; class Amphibia; order Anura; family Pelobatidae; genus Spea; species Spea multiplicata. The sequence continues at coordinate 14,078 of VKOC01002856.1, read as the reverse complement.
CCTGGGCAATGGCGGTGAAGAGGCTGTTTAGCGATATGGCTTTTTGGTAGGAAGATCGAGCATCGAGATAGGCGCGTGAGCTGGCCGGCGTCTGAAATATAAATGCGTGTACAGCTCACATCTCCATAACTGGAAAAGGCCTTTTAGATTTTTTTATTTTTTGCCGCTGCATCCATCCTACCTGAGGCACAAAGAATGCCGACGTATAATGAGGGACAGCGCGGCGGGACGGCAAGATGAAATCTTTAAGCACAAATGAGGACTGTGGAGAAGGAAGCTGCAGAGTTCATTCCTTGTATAATGTCTCAAAGAGTTATCCAAGCGGCGTGAAATGGGCAAGAGAAAGAGAGAGACTAATTAACCCCCTGGAGTGGCTTCAGATGTACAGTCTGTGTTTGGGAAAGGTTTCGATATTTCATCCATTCGGAATGACAAACCAGTGGCAATTCTATTATTAATTGAGTTTTTCCCTGGTTCATTCTTTTTTCCTTGTTTTTTTTTAAATTTTTTTTTTTACCAAACTCACTTTACGGAAATTGGACCAAGGGGAAATTTTGGCAGAACGAGGTCTTGCGTCAAACTAACACCTGTTATGTGGTTATTGGCCCGATGGCCACGTATCTCTGCTCTAGGATTCTTAAAATGTCCTAAGGTTTTCAGACCTACTTATCCTACAAAGAAAAGTTGGGGAAACTATTATTTGGATGACTTCAGGGGGCTCATTTCCTGTATAATAATTTTATAAGTTTCTGAACACTTTCAGTGGATTCTACACATTAGTGCATTTTATGAAATAGTCTTTAATTGCCATATTTCCAATCTTATTTAGAATTTTGTTCAAGTAGAAAGAACCTACTTTGTCTTTTAGTGCAAGAAGAGGACAATGATATCACCGAATCAGGGGGTTGTCAGCTTTCCTCATTCCCGTGGGTCGTATTTGCGTTTGGGCTGGAGAGTATCTCTTTAGACATCCCTGTAATATTTTATTGAGCAGAAGAACCTCTTCCTTAAGGTGTGGAAAAAGACAGTAGTCTCGTGCTATTGTCAGTTCGCATCAAACTGAGAATGACGCATTTATGGAACTGCTGATAGTTGCAGTAAATGTATTTTTGATTTATCCAATATTTCAACATTTTGGATTACATTTACCACATTACCGCAGTTCCTCACCCATCATTCACACTTTATAGATTTATTATAGCCTCAGGGATAAAAATATCCCTTAGATATTCACCGATTTTGGTTCTGTATATTTTTTTTCATGGAATTTAATACAGTGTGTTTTTATTGATTTGCTGGTTTTACCCTTTCTGCTTCTTTTAAAACAAGGTTGCATGCCCTAGACATGGCTTCGGGTTCTTGGACCCAATCCTCCATACCACTAATGATATTCAAAAATATTAACTACCGTTCACCAGCATAGCAAAAATAAATAGTTATGCGCCATCATGTGACCGACATTCCAAGCTGTCATCTGGTTAAGAATCCCCAAAAATGTTCATAAGAATCAAAAAAAATGTCACCATACAGAAAATGGGGACCTATGCGATCAGTGCTGGTTGGCATTGAGACAATTATTTTAATTTTAATGACTGACTGTGTAGGGCAAGAGTTGAAAAACATCACTGTGTTCCTCTGAGCATGGATATATCTAAGCAAACAAGAGACTTCCGTGGCATCACTCGTACCTTTTTGTAAAGGAGCAGACACACCATTAAAAGACACCAAGTGGGATAGAAAAACACAGCTGCCTATAAGAGTAGACAAGAGAAAAGAAATCAATTGTTCAGTTACTCAGAGATCCAATCATGCACCCATTTTATCCCCAAAATGTTCTCTTCTTCACATCTAGTAAGTGTTGGGATAGTGTTAATATTTTGCTACCCGGGTTGTATATTAGTAACAGGTTTAGTGCATCTCAACCTTTGATAATAAATTTCACATATTACATTAAATTTAGAAAAATGACTCTATGCCAAACCTACAAAAAGTATATAAATACTGTGTATCAGCCTTAAGTACTTTGGCTCATCTGCCAACTTCAAGCCGTTTATTTTCTTTATTAATGCTACAAAATCTCTGTCCATAGAGATTCATCTGTATAACAAATGGACAGTATGTGGTGAAGGGTATAAATCTTCCAAAGAAAACTCAGAAAAGGTAACATACTTGAAAGATAAGGTGTCTAGTTGTCATGGAGACGTTAGTGTAAACATCACAACATCACGGCTTCTGTGTCAGCGTGTAACATTGTGTCAAAATGTTTAGCATTAGCCTTCTCAGTGGTAGCAAGAAGTTCATGAAGTTATTTTGTAACAGCTTGGAAATCCTTTGTACTCCAACCATCCGTATCTTGTTACACTATAACAAATACATTAAAAATAATCAAATTATGGCATATAACGGCTCAGTCCCATGAAAACTGCGAGAACCTGGTTTTATCTCATTTTGCTCCAATAAACTCCCTTTATCCGCAGACCTGAAGGCCGTCGTCGTTGTCAGTCATGTGATATTTTGGGTGAATTTTTCTGCTCAAACACCACACTGAGGTGATGCTTTATGGCAATGTGTAAGGACCCTTTTCAAGGACGTGGTTTTACCTTAGTACCCGCTAGAACATATTTAGACAGAAGGCTGCGATAACCTTGGAATGGGGGTTGCCTGGTACATTCCAGACTTTTCCAATCCTGACCTCAGCTAGTTCCAGTTTTCGGCCTGTACCAACTTTCCGCCTGGTTCCTGGTATTTTGTATCTCTCCATATCTGAGCCTAGCGTGTCTAACTTCGTTCTATGTTGTCTTGGTTGTAGTGTATCCTTAAGGGCCGGGTGGATCACCGGCCAATCCCATAGCAGCTGAAACCCAAGGGCTCCACTTGAGGGGGGCTTCATTGTGGCCTTGGGAGGTCCATCCCTTTGCCTGACAGTCCATCATCCGTCATCAATGGGTCTGCCTCCTTGTAAAATGTGACACAATGCTGATGAAGTCTGTTCCTCCATAAACTTTTATTTGTAAGAGAGCCAAGCTGGGTCATTGAGACTGAGCCATTCTATTGTTTCCCGCAAGATTGTATAATACGGAGCCTATTTGTTTGTCTAGTAGATTGGGAATTAGATGACAGATCAAGAACTCATACACATGGCTACTATGCAGCTGCCTGAAAACATTTTTATGATGCCAAAACTAGAACTGGTTAAAAAAAAAATAAAAAGCTCAAATGTTTTTTTTAAATAATATTTAATAGCAATAAAAACATGGTGCAAGTTCCTCTTTAAAAGTCATTGTGAAACCAATAACAGTATTCTTCTTTTGTCATAGGAGAATAAGTTTATAGGTAAATAAGGTTCGCCATCAAACCATGAAATGCGTTGGTTATGAAGGCTTCTCAGTAATATTGCTTCTCAATCAGCACGATATCTTTTTTGGATTTATTCTGTTGTGGGAGGTATATTATACGGCTCCCGGGCATTTTACCGGTGAGGTGCAGAAAGAAGATGTTACTAGGACTCCCTCTTCCGAATAGTTTCAAATCATTTTCTTCTGTCTACCAGACATGCTGTGCCCGCAATTACCACCTGCGGCAGGACGCCTTCCGTGCTCTGTCAGTGTAAAATTGGCTTTGTGTATTTTTTTTTTAAGAAATTGGTTAAACACTCTAAGTTGGTAGGTTCTCCTTTGAAATTCTCGGGGGATCGCCAGTCGTCATTTCTTGAATTTTTGTCTAGTAGCCAATTTTTCTGAAATATTGACTAAGCCTATGATATAGTTGAGGAGAACATATACAATAAAATGTATTGTATCATTTTATTATATATTATATTATATAATATATATATATACATATATATAAGGTTCTCATATGACTAATTTCCATCAGTGAAGAAGAGGTAGATGGGGCTGGTCGTAATATTCATTTGGTATTTCTTAGTTTTCATATTATTTTCATACCATGTAATATGCTAGAAATTGTTCTGCCACCACCATGCCCCTCTTTACTACCCCAAACCAAGTACCCCACCTCTTTTCCCCCGATGCCCCTTTTTTTTAGGAGCATAGAACAACAAGAACCCAAAGAACCCAACCCAAGAACCCAAAAGCAACTGCTCTTCTTTGGCCACCGGATACATTGGAAGGCATAGTCATCTAAAACGTGCATCTAAAGCTTAGCAGCATTAATGTAATGCACGATAACAATTATGTCCAAATAATTACACTCCCTTAACCCCGTAAGGACAATAGGCAGTCCCTAAACCCATTGAAAACAATGCATTTTGAGCCCGTACATGCACAGGCTTTGTCATTAAGGGGTTAATTTATGTAAGGATACTATATGTAATTTAAATACGCAGGAGACCAAGTAAACACACAAGGACACACAAGATATACACAAGCGACATTACAGAATCCTGTATTCTCCCAATAGGTACCTTTGCACCATCTAATTAGCTATCTCATCTTAATGAGCAATTTGTGTTTTTAGATCGCCGATTAAATACAAAAAAGATATTTATTTGTCGTTTCTAAACTTTGCAGACGAGGGAGTTAGAATTATGTTATTCTTTCCGTTCCTTTCTTATTTGAATGGTTGTAATAGCTGAGCTCAGGGGAAGCCAAAATCAAACAATTAGTGCTAATTATGATCCCAACTGCAGATACAAAGTGCTCTTTGTGATAGGTAAGCTGCCTTTGCTTCTGTTATAAGTGCTTTTTTTTAATGTAAAAAAAATTATTGTAAAATCGTGACACATTTGGCAAGCATGGGGTAGGGAAACGGAGTGCAGTGACTATGGGCTTCAGGGGCCCCAAGTTCTAAATATTTAGGGCTTCAGCTCTGTTTTCTTCCATCGCTCCTATATATGTCATAGCATAGGGTAGAAGTTATCGGAAGAGGCTCTTTTCCTGCCAATCTGTAAATTACTATGGATTGTTTCTATGTTATGATGTCATAACCTGGTATGCTAATCCCTGACAAAACAGGTGAACGGACCCCATCTAGGGGTCGCTCTCTGGCGATCAAGCCCCCTGTGTCCCGCTGCGCTATGGGCCGCTTACACGGGAGATCTTTGATCTCCCCAACTGACCTACTGTATTTATGCTATGGACGCTGTGCCGACATTATTAGTTGGAGATGCAGCGCACCCGGTATATGACGCCATATCTCGGCACCCAGCACCTTTTATTCTACCGGAGACGGAGACGCCTATCATTGAGGTGGAGGGAACTGGAATTGCCCCAAAAGTTAATACAGTTAAGGCAAATAAATCTTAGCATATCATTTTATTTTTACCTCTGAGGTTGTAATCATATAAAAACAAACTATAAAATAAAAAGCAATAACCTATCAGTGCCTGAAACAAAATTTTACAGGTTTTAGGAATTATTTCTGTGAAGGGTGTGGGCATATAATAGTACTAGGAGTTATATTTCTAATACTGTGTTTAGTTATAAATGTGTCAAATTCAGCTGTTAAGCCTACCTGGTCCAGGAGGGGTGGAATCTTATGCAGGATGGCCAGACCATGCACGAACCAGCAGGTAGATGTGGACTGCTGAGCTGAGCAGGGAACGGTAGACGACTGGAACACCACAGCAGACAAAGGGTTAAACTGCAAACACTGAGCAGGACAGCAGACGACTGGAACACCACAGTAGACGAAGGGTTAATCTGCGGACACTGAGCAGGACGGCAGACGACTGGAGCATCACAGCAGATAAGGGTTAATGAGGTAAGGGTAGTCAAGTCCGAATCCGGGTCTAACAACCGAGGAAAACGAGAACGGGTAGGAAAAGGCAGGACAGGATGGGACGGGACAGAACGGGAACAGGTACTGGCAGGAAAAGGGTTAACAGGCAAAACTCAGGGGAACGGAAGGAACAAACGCCAAGTGGCTCTCTGGAACTACAAAAAACAACTGAGAACCTTAGCAAAGGTGTCAGTTGTTTAAGTAGTCCAGAGGTTCAATTTCCGGGAAGCGGTCCCTTTAAGAGTGCAGTTTTTTGCGCATGCGCGAAGCACTCACGGGACGGCGTCTGACCGCAAGGCAGGAGGACGCGTCTAGCAGCGGGTAAATACAGGTCGTGACAACAGCACTTTTAATGTAGCAAGCAAAGAACAGAAGGCCACACAATGCTGAGTAACAGCCCAAAAATTAGATAACCCGGTAATTTAAAATAAAAGGTCCGGAGTCTTGTGTCTTCTCCTGTAGATGAGCTTCTTGAGAAGTACCTGGTCTGTTTCTCCAGTGGTCAATGACTGTGCCTCTGGAGAAAGGCAGCCTTTGGTCAAAGGAGATACCTTTTATTGGAATCCAATCTGAAGAAGAGACCTCTAAGGTTACAAAGGCTTATGCCATTCTTTTTTATGTTTGCCTAATTCTATCACCTTTGACTAAAGACTCCATCGTTCTCGGACCGATATGGCTGTATAACTACTTTCCTCTGGACAATAAAATCTGTGCAGAAATCATTCTTCTTCCCCCCAAAATCATGGTTAATCTTGTAACAGTGATGTCATTGCTGAACTCTTAAAGACAGACAATTATGGAATGTTTTATTATTGTCACATTATTATTGTCACATTGTCACATTGTATGATGGTTCGTAGGAGACAGGAGAGTTCTGGCCCTTTCTGTCTTTCTAAACGCACTGAAATATAAATAAATATGAAATAAAGAAAAAATAAATGTATAAAGAGCTAGACACAGATATGTATGCGATCCGGTAATTCAGGTAAAAGGAAACGACGATTCTGTTCGATTGCTTTACAAATCCACCCACTAATCCACAGCGAACCAAAAGAACACTCCAAACAACAATTGTTTAGATTAGAATGGTGAAAAGCTCCTACATAACAGTAATATATTTTTTTATGATCATATCATACAAAGGGCCTGCTCTGGATTATTTTAGGACACTTGCTGCTTATATGTAGATGCTTTAAATTAAAGGGTTTTATCGGTTTAAAATCATAATTCTTATTGGTTGATGTGACTTAAATAAGAGTATTTAATAAACCAGCAAGTTACTAAGTATTTCATACATTTATCGCATCCGCGAAGATCCCAAGTGAAATAATGTTTTACCAAATGAGACGCTACTTCCCGGGGTCTTCGACTCAGTTCTCACTTTCTCTCACTTTCATTCACTCCCCTTCCATCTAGGACTTTCTATGGCTAGTGTGGCCAGTATACATGGCTAACCAACCCCTTACCATGCAAAATAGCCGCATCTGGATAGCCCATTCCCCTTGCAACCCACCCCCAGAAGAGCGCAAGGTCTGGATAGCATACCCTGCGAGGTTCTTATATATAGAAATTAATCCAGAATAAATGAAAGAAAAGACGCTCAATAATGACTTTTGATTAGGTCTTCAAAGAACGTTTTGACCGTCATTGGCCTTTGTCAAGACGTTATCTCGTTCCATGAAGTCATTATTCTTCTACAGGATCCAACGTTTTATTACAAAGCACACATTTTGCCCTCCAGTATTTAGCATTATTTTTCTCCTCTTTAGTGCTCATTTTTTTTCTCTTTATACATTAATCTAAGAAGGTTATTACATTTCCTCTATTCATCTTTTAATGTAGTTAAAAGCAGTTTACCTTAGTAATCATGAGCAAAGAAACTATGAACACACACAGCCAACAGAAAGGCAGTTTAAGCGTTTTGTTATTTTGTATGATATTTTTCTGATTCAGTTCAATGGCCTGCAGATCGTTTTTAGTTCCTCTTGTACAAAAATCCCTCTTCCTTTGAAAGTGACAATATAACCTTATAAAACTCACCATGTACGAAGAGACAAAGTTGTTGTGTGTTCACCAGAGGTCATAGCTCTTCTGGAGCTTCAGGAGGCAGATCTGAGCTACACCCTGTGGCGTATTTACCTTCACGGCTGCCCCAGGGCTAAACCGGGGCAGCGCCACCTGCCCCAATCTACTGAGCGTTGGGATATGACATCATATCCCGGTGCTTTACTTTTAAGGGAAGCCTGGCATGGACGGAAACTATGGAGGCTCATCAGTCTTCCATGACTGCTTTGGGAAATCTTTTAACTGGCCCATTGAGTAATGGCATTGGAGGGAGCCTGATCACCCAACAAGCTCCTATAAATATGTCAGAGGGGCCGCGGCCCCCTTGGACATGCAGCACAAAGCCTAGTCAGCCTAGGCCATAATACACCACTTGCTAGACACCGGGCTTGGTTCAGCAAGCCATGCGGGATCTAAGATGATTTTGTGTGAGAACTAAAAGGATAAGGGGGTCTTCCTCCAAATGGAACCCACAATGGCTCGCCAAGCTCTAATTGCCAACTAATGTAATAAGCAAGTTGACCATATGAATTAATGTCAAAGGGGCTTGGGTGCTTGACTCGTTAAAAGGGGCAAATAAAATATTTAGCAAATAATCTAGGAGGTAGTTATTCCTCCCATGCCATTTTTTTGGACATTATATCTAAATGCTAAGAATTTGTAAAGGAACAATAAATGAATTAATACAAATACAGGCACTAAATGCTGTAAACGAGATTTATGGTGTGTTTCGTAATCACTGGCGCACCCTGCCAATGACATTTTGTCTTCCTGCCAGCCTCGTATAGAGGACTCTGCTCGCCCTGACAGCTCACGATCTCTCCATGAAAATAAAACAGCTTCTGTTGTTCTGTTCTTGTATCGATTCGCCTCCTACCTCCTTTTCTGTGGCAGCTTTATGATAAAAGACTAAAGACGCTGATGTCCGTCAGCAGGACTCCTCCGAGTTTCCCAAGACTATTAGCGGAGATAAAAATGCAGATATTCAAACAGAACGCACACTCTGTAGAATTGATGAAATGTCCTAATTCCTAGATTTTGGTTTACAACAATTTTAGTGCGAGTGATACCCATTTATTTTCACAAAAAGACTGTTGGAGGGTCTTATGTATGTAACAGATCAGTCGTTTAATGCAGAATAACATGCTTGCCGCCAATAGACAGGTGTTACGTCTAGCGTTTGGGGGGAAAAAACTTTTTTTTATGTGACTTTGTTACTTATTTAATACAATTGATTAAGGCGAGTAATATAATTCACACGGTTTAAGTTATAAACCTGTTTCCTGCCGTTTCTATACACATTATTGTGACTTTATTGTGACACACATTGAAAATGTTAGTCTTGGCTTGCAGTTGTGCTATTTTTAGTTTTACGATATGAGAAAATGAACACAACTGGAAGTCAATTAAAAAGTTGCTTTTGCAGCGAGTATGCCACAACAAGTTCTATAAAATACCCGATACGTAACTGCAACTCCCACACCGCTCAGCCAGCAGGATATGGCAGTCCACCGACGCAGAACTCCAGAATTGGCCGAGTTTTACTGAATACCGATAGATCGGGCCGCTGTCAATCACTCATTTTTAATAATTGAGGATATCCTGATATTTTTTTCCCTTTTCCCCATTTTTTCACCCCAGATAGGTAATGCTCTATTAAGATTATGGGATACTTGACCACAGTGAGCAGAAATATAAAATATTGCAATTCTGAATAAAACATAAATCAAGTTTAAAGCCAAGTAGGGTAAAAGGATTTAGAAAGTCTTATTGCAGGAAAAACGATCCGGTAAGTGATCCGGTAAGTGATCCGTCGCTCCCATCCGAGATTACCGGCTTTTCCAGGTGTTGTGAACAAAGCGAAAAATGCAAGGAGACAAAAACTTAAGGGGGTGCTTAAAAATATTTTATTAAGTCCAATATATCTCTACCTTCACCGTATATTCCTGCCATGGACAGAGTAAACGCAATCCTTAAAATTTATCAGAGATATGATCTTGTCAGATAAATCTTACAAACTACCGATTATTGTCTCGTGTGGATAGTATAATTTCAAACACAGAATTATACCGTAGGAATTAATCTAAATAATTACTGATGGTAAAAATGTGCACATCCCCCATCTCCAAATTACAGTAAATGAATATGGTAAGCGGGTTTCATAGAGATATGGATCTCTATAGGGATTCGGGAAAAAGCATACGGAACGGAGTTATTTGGCCATTAAGACACAGGGGTGGCTAAGTACATTCCCTTTTGGTTTATAGTGGTAACTTTGGGGGGGGGTCCGGAGCGAGTTTCGAGGTACATCACAATATTGCCATTAAAACCCAGACCTCCTTAAGTTCAACATAGTAAAGCATTGGATTTGCCACATGATTTGCCAATGAGGGACTGACCCTCCTGAAAAAAGACACTTGGGAGGCATAGAAATGCAAAAAAACACAGAATACACAATGACTGTTAAAAATCCAAAAGATTTGAAATCTATTCTGTCTAAAAACACAGCTTTAATTCTTTTGTTATTTCCTATTTGGCAGAAATAGGACCCCCGATTGGTCTAACCACCCACTTTTACTAAAATCTTAACAGATTAAAATATATATTTATATAACCCTATATTTATTTATTAGGATGTCCTCGGTTAATAGAACACACACATTATTCATATTATATTTTTATTTATTTATTCCCTACAGATTCTGCCTATCTGTATAAAACAATGAATATTTAAACAAAGACAATAATTCTGTTTGTGGTAAACGTGTGCTTAAATTAACACGTTACAAAACAGACACAATCTGATGTCTCTTAATTGTGTGAATTTGTTTCCAAGCATTGTATCGAGGAAGAAACTCCAATAAATGCAATTCTTCTTTCATGGACCTCCACTGGCTTGGATTGGTAACCGACTAGGGGTTCACTGGAGCGACATCTTGACCAGTATCTACTCACATGATGCCCTAGGGACTTTAATTCGGTTACTTTGATCAAGGAGCTTTTTGAGTACGGTTGTTGATACAGAATAACCAACAATTAGTGACGGAAGCTTTTGCAGACCTTAAACATATTGTAAATGTTCCAGGGAGTTGGCGACTAAAGGCTGAGTTAACACTCGAGTTTCAGAGCTAACGTTGAACTTTATTTATTTACTTAAAGCTGAGATGTTGTCAATTTGCGACGACACAATACGAATACTAGTATACAAGTATATACTGTCACACGATGATAAAAATCCCCTTTGTGAATGCCTCCCCTACAGCACCCACTTAGTAGGGGATAATAGAGATGTAAGCTATAGTGTGATATGATATTGACACCAACACAAGGCATAAGGGACGGTAGTGCAATGTGCTGACAATGGGGGACATGAAAAAGGTTCTTCAGTAAATATCTCAAACGCTGCTGAGTAAAAAAGGAGAAATGATAGAAATACAGAACCAGAGTAAATTACTTATTGAATGCTAAGAACTGCACTCAGGAAAAGAGATAAAATACAGCCCTGAAACTCCTCTGCCTTTACAGATCAAAGTCCTTCAATCCAGTCGGTGGATCTCCCATGTGGGTCCACACCAAAGGTCAGAAGGTGCCCGTAACCGGCTAAGGGCTGAAAGATAAGCAGAAGTCCACATTTATTCTCTTAAAATTATGGAAGAGGGTCCCTAACCGTGTTTTGTCACTTCTCGAGTTAAGGCTTTGCTTCCTCGGGAAGAAGAAGCTCAGTTGGCGGTGGAGTTTCTTTGAATTCCTTCATCTGCTCGGTTTGGGGTATGTTCTCCTCAACATGAAGAGTCCAGTTGAGTTTGTTGAGTTGGATTCTACTTGTCTGCCAACTTTACTCAGGTTTATTTTCCAGTAATTAATCAGTATTAGCCCCTATGCGCTATGTGCTTTTGAGAAAACTCTTATGGTGCTGGTCAGTGTCCCTTTAAGGACCAGAAATAAAGTTTTGTATCGCAAAGAGCTAAACACTGCCCTGCCATTTGGAGGGTTACGCAGCGTCGCCATAAGTTGCTATAAAACCCTATGAACTGAACTGCTGGTGAACTGTACGTTTCCTGGACGGGACTCCTGTTGTTGCTCTCGTTGCACAATGTCACCATCTGTCATCGGCAGTAAAACGCTGCTGTCGTCTTTGTTTAAAAACTCCTGGCGCTTAACTTGTTTGCTCTCACACACACATAATTATCTGTGCTATAATGGTATACCATTTCGGCATTCGGCAAACATCCTCCCTACTGCTTCCATTGGACTGCGTGTCCTACTAGTTCCGCTAGCCCAGTCTTACAAAAAAAGTTGCAGATTATTATAACGCTTGTATATATAAAGTCCTTAGATATTCTTTGGTGCTAAACAAGGTACCAACAAGATGGAATAAATGAAGTTGTGATGAGTTTCCTGAACGTTGAGCCACTCGGTAATCGTCCGACCAAAATGCATGTGCTGGAAAAGAAAGTCAGGTTAAAGTGCCCTGTTATCATAACAGCAAAGTGCTACTATGTTACACAAAGAATAAATCGATATGTAGCGGTTTGGTACTGACAGCATTAATGCTGTATAAGCCATTTGTAGGAGTTCTCGCTCTATTATCTTAACCCAATCTTCCAGACAGACCTCGTGGCTCCCTATCGTACTGACTGTAGTAAATAATAGAACAGATCAGTCTTAATTAGTTATTACCCAGGCAGATAATGACCCTGGAAGTCTGTGGAGGAATAGACTTCATTAGCATTGCCATAAAGCATCAGCTTGAATAGAAGCGGGGTTGGGACGCCATCAGCAATCTTGGAACCCAGTATGGGCTTAAAATTCACGTCCCTATGATCATCCCATTAGCATACTTTATGAGTTAAGGAGAGCCTAGGGTTAGTGGCGCTTGGGAGTGATATTTCTTCTGCACATATCTAACATGCATACATGCTAACACGCAAACACACTCACTCGCTATAACACCATTCACTTATACACACACATTCTTTCTCCAAAAGAAAGAGCTCACCCTGACACAATGACAACCCACTCCAACAGACATGCTAACTCCAAATTCATACATCATACAATAACATCATACAATAACATACTTTTTTGCACATAACACCCTACTTTGACACCCACAAACAAATCCTAATACACAATACTAACAGACCTATACACTCATTCTCACATCATTCACTAACATCTCTACTCTCTAACACCATAACATAACAGATAAACACATGGTAACATACACACGAACAAACACTAACACCTTACAGTAACAGTCACGCTAACACTGTGCACTTACACACATGCATTCTAACACCGCACACGTATACACACACGCTAACACTATATGCTGACATGGTGAGAGAGCAGGGAATGTTTGCTGCGATTAGCCTAGGGTCCAGGGGCGTAACTAGACGCCTCAGGACCCGGGTGCGAGAATCTGTTAAGGGCCCCCCCACCCCCTAAAAAAAACATGATTTTTACCCAACAATTTTTTTCAACAAATTCAACAAATCCCATTTACATATTGAATCATATCTGTAAAAAAATCAAAGAAAAAGGGGCGCATGTACAAAGGGCATAATCCAGGGGTGTCCAAGTTTTTTCTGCAGTGGGCCACTTCATCAGAATTGTACACGTGCGAGGGCCGCACTCATTTTTCACTGTGACAAAAAATATGGCCTTTAATAAAATATGCAGATTAAAATAAAGTAAAATGACACAAAACCTTTACTCTTCCTCTCACTGATTTCTGGGCCTAGAAAGTTTTGCGACTACAAATTCAGGATTCCCTAGATTTATTCTAGGGATGAACTAAAATGAAAATTCTGGACCAAAACATTCAGGGTTCACTTAGCCAAAACCGAAAATGACCCCCACCTTTAAAAATAATAATAAAAACTCACATTTTTAATAAAAGTAGGTAACACACAATTGGACAAAATTAGCAATATGACTTGGCATGATAGGAGTGTGATTGCTAACAGCAATCACACTCCTATCATACCCAGGCAACCAGTAAATGCTGGTACCTAGGCATGATGGGACTGTGCTCGCTGTGATTGCTGTTAGCAATCACACTCCTATCATGCCAAGTCAGCCAATACACGCTGGTACAGGGTGGCTGTAAGTGATGTGCAGACCCCATACTGCTGGCAGCATCAATACACAAGGGGGCAGCTAGCCAGGTTTCAGCATGTACTGGCTGACTTGGCATGATAGGAGTGTGATTGCTAACAGCAATCACAGTCCCATCATGCCTAGGTTTCCAGCACTTACACGTCCAT